>RDPX01000020.1:748460-802661 GCA_003991215.1 Morbakka virulenta | reverse complement strand
GGAAGACATGAAAGAGAAAGTCAGAAAGGAGTATTACAGAAGGATAAGAAAAGTGTTGGTGTCAAAACTGAATGGAGGTAACATAATGAAATCGATGAACACGTGGGCTGTGGCAGCAGTGCGATACACAGCCGGGATTTTCGACTGGACTGTTGATGAGCTACAGGGGATGGGTAGAAAGACAGGAAAGCTGATGACGATGGACCGAGCACTCCACCTAAAAGCAGATGTCGACAGACTGTATGTGAGTAGAATTGAGGGAGGTGGGGGAATGGTATCGATCGAAGAATGTATGAGGACTGAGGAGTACAGTTTGTGGAATTACATAAAGAGAACAACAATGAATGACAACTCAGTGCTGGAGAGGTTTGTGAAAGAGTTTAAGAAGGCAAAAGTGGCTGAGAGGATAGAAGGATGGAAAGAGAAACCTCTGCATGGTCAGTACCCCCAAGAAAGTACAGGAAAATGGAACATTTTCTCGGAATTGGTTGCAAGCTGGATGGTTGAAAAAAACCTCGAAGGACTACGGCTAGCCGTCCAAGATCAGTCACTCCCAACGAGGAATTATAAAGTGAAGATAGGGAAGTACAGGGAAGTAAAATGTGGCAGATGTGTGGTGCAAAGGAGGAAACGGTAATGCACATACTAGGTGAATATTAGAAGCTGGCACAGGGTCAATATAAGAAAAGAGACATGACCGTGTTGCTTCGATCATCCATTGGGAACTGTGTGAACTCCATGGATTCCAGAGGAGGAAAAACTGGTTTGACCACCGAGCTGAGCCAGTGTTGGAGAATGATAGTCAAAATATTGTGGGATTTCAACATACACACTGACAGGGTAATTGAAGCTCGAAGACCTGATATTGTGGTGGTTGTCAAGATCAACTCAGAAACGACAATCATAGACATCGCTGTCCCTGGGGATTTTCGGGTCAAAGAGGAAGAATCCGAGAAGATTAAGAAATACCAGGATCTGGCACTGCAGATAACCCGCACATGGAAGACATCTACCAAAGTGATCCCCATAGTGATTGGAGCTCTAGGAGCTAAGTACAGAAATAAGGAATGGATTGCTCTACTTGGAGTTGACACGAAGAAATTTGGACTGATTCAGCAGACGGCACTGTTGGGTTCGGCGAACACCATAAGAAAGGTGCTATCCATTCCAACCTAGAGGAGCTAGGTCGATGGTAGAAAGACAAACCAGCTACTACTGTGCTGTATTATTTATTTTATAGTGTAATAATAATAATAATAATAATAATAATAATTTTATTATTATTATACTATTATTATATTGTTATCTCTAATTTTTCTTTGCATTTTTTTTTCTCCACTATTAGCGCCGAATCCAATCCTGGTTCTTGGGCTCCAATGGGCAGCCAACATCTCTTTAATTGATAATACTTTTCGTAGGATGTGGGCTGATACTAGTAGAGCAATCTTTTGCAATTCCGTAACGTTGATGTTTCCAGGAACTTTGCTGATTTGCTTCTCAGTGCCTTTCTTGATTACTCCTTGTGCTCCGATCACAACTGGCACAGTTAATGTCTTCATTCCCCACATTCTTGCAATCTCAATTTCTATATCTCTATACTTGGAGAGTTTCTCTGCTACTTTAACGGATGTATTCCGATCAGAAGGTTCTGCCATATCAATTAACACACGTTTTTTCTTTCTTCTTCTTTATCATGATGATGATGATGATGTTCTCTTTTGATTTGCATTTTAAGATCAAACACGGGGTCATTACCAGTGAACTATGGCGTGTTAAATTTAAGTTATGTAGCTTTTGAATAAAAATAAATTATAAAAAAGGTTTATATAAAAATGCGTAAATATATTTACCGTAAAACTCCGAATATAAGCCCCCCCCGAATATAAGCCCATAGGTTTATACATGGATTAAATACACAGAGAACGTTGTAGAAAAACATTTTTTATTCTGTCATCTTGTATTCTTTTAATGAATTTCTGACGGTACATTTATGAATCTTGGATCCATAAAGATAATAAGTACAGGGGAGTTCAATGCCTCCCCCGAGGAACCATGTTTCCTCTGGTGCTCGTCATTGTTCTTCTGTAATCGTCGTTTTAATTTGATATAACTTCCATTGTTTCATCAAAGGAAACAACTTTTCAGCCAGTGCTTCTGGAACATGTCCTACTACAATATCTTTGGACTTTACAATGATTGCGTTTTTGCTGTACTTGTTGTCCGGTTCAAGAAAACATTCTAGTTCTTCATTCACTTTGTAATTGTGGTCGTAACCATGATGACCCGTTACTCTTGATTTTACTTGACCTAAACACGCCAATGCCATGTTTCCTTTCCTGTTGTGTTTTTCTTGTCACTTGATCAACTTCTATTTATTCGAATGTTTGACGTTCGATTACATAGCTTAAAATCGAAACGTATTCGCGTTGAGAAACAAAACTTTTACTTGTTGATGTAAAAATGGCTGATGCAAAGCAGACTCGTAGAGACTTTTCTCGTGAGTTCGAACTTTCAGTTGTGCAATGGTTTCATTCAAATAATAAAAACGTGTTACAAACATCGAAACACTTTAAAATTGACCGTAAACAAGTACGAACATGGATCATAGGCAAAGAAAAGATAAGAAAACAAAAAAGTAAGAGTATAAATGAACGTGGTCGTAAAGCATATTTCCCACGAATGGAAGAAAAGTTAGTGCAACAGTTCAAAGAACAGAGGAAACAAGGGAAAACAGTGAAAAAATGGCGATTTCTATCAATAGCCAGAAAGATTATGAATGAAGAATACCCGAAGAACAACGTTTTCAAGTATTCCAACAGGTTGTTTAATGGTTTATGTAAACGGAATAGAATATCTCTTCGTCGTAAAACGCACATGGCACAAAAAACTCCAGCAACGTTAAAAGACGCCATCTGCAAGTTTCATGCGAAGCTGTTAAGAGAACGAATCCGAGGCACGTTTCAACTGGGAGACATAGCAAACATGAATCAAACACCACTGGCCTTTGTCCTGGATGATGGTCGCACGTATGAGACTACAGGAGCTGAAGAAGTATGGTGTAGTAGTGGTGCCTCAGGCATTGACAAATATACAGTGCAATTAACCGTGTTCGGAGACGGTGCATCACGAGTTAGACCAACGTTGATATTTCGAGGTGAAGGCAAAAGAATCAAGCCAGATGAGAGACGTAGCTGGGATAAAAGGGTAAACGTGTACTTTCAAAAGAACGCTTGGTGTGATGAAGTCATTATGAAAAATGGACAAGTGATGAATGGTGTAACATCTTCACCAATCTGGCAACGCCAGGTTCAAACAGGAAACTATTGATTGCAGATGTGCACACGGCCCAACAAACCGATGAAGTCAAACGTCTATTGAAAAAAAAGAACACAGTTCTCGTCAACGTACCACCAGAGCGTACCAGCCATGCACAACCACTTCATATTGTTCTGAATAAGCCCTTCAAGAATCTCGTTAAAGAACAGTTTGAAAAACATCTTGACGAGAATTTAAACCATTATGTTGAGGGAAAACTCACAGCGTCCAAACGGAGAATTCTAACTACAAAATGGGTTGCCATTGCACGGGGAAACCTTATGCAAGACAAAGAGATGGTTATTCGTTCGTTCAAAAAATGTGGAATTACCACAAACGTTGACGGATCCGAAAATGATAAGTAAACATACGGGGATTAGAAGGGTACATAATGCCGTTACCTGAAGAAGAGTACCATCTGGAAAGTGAGGATGAAGACGATGAATCTAGTGACAATGAAATGGACGAAGATGAAGACTTAGAAGATGGGGAGTATGAGCTTGATGATGACACTGAACAATGAATAATGTGTTATATTATTATGTTATGTTACATTTTGAAACATTATACAAAATAAATGTAGTGGTTGTTATTAACACAAATGTTGTTCCGTGTATACGCTCCCCATATATAAGCCCATCAAAAAACCCTTACGACTTAACATAAGCCCAGGGCTTATATTCGGAGTTTTACGGTATATATAATTTTTAGTATAAAACGTATAAAATCTAAAGAAAAAAAGGGCAATTCATTTAACACTCATTAGGTGTAAGGACACAGCAGTCGGAAACAAGGTGGTCCACTGTCTCGATCTTTTCCTCGCAGAACCGACAGTTAGGGTCAGCTCCGTTGTGTAAAACAGTAGCCTGATAGTTGCGTGTGAAGAGGCTTTGGTCTTGGGCAGCCAGAACAAAACCCTATGTTTCCCCTTTCAATCCGGTGCTACGTAGCCACTGATGGGTTGCCTTTTTATCTTAATCAGCATTCTTGCAACGAGCTACAAACTGTCTGTAGAGAGGTTTCTCACACCATTGATTTTCAATCTGCTTCACATCAGAATGTTTAGCCTTTTTCTTCGTTTTTTGTGCTATTGCCGTTGGTGATAAGGTGTTATCTGTGATATCTAGATCGACTTGTAGTTCACGTGAAAACTTGTTTGCTTCCTTGTCAACTGAGTGTAATTTTTTAAGTATTTTCGTGTGTGTTAACCAATTGTAACATCTAATCAACTGCGTTATCTAGGTATTGTAAAAGACCAATAGTAGAAGTTTTATAGGAAAGTTCGAATTGTATCGTACCTCTTCCGCCTTTCTCTCTACTTACGTACAAACGGTCTACATCAGATTTAGGGTGGTGCATTTCGTTACACGTAAATTGTTTTCGAATTTTAGTATCTGGCCTCCTCAACTCAGAAAGATTCCAATTTATCAAATTGAAGCTATAAGTTACAACTGGTATAGCTGAAGAGTTGATTGCAGTTATTTTATTTTTAGAATTAAATTCTGACTTCAAAATCGATCTCACCCTCCTAATACATTCTTTCTGATTTTCTCTTTCATTTTGGTATGATGTACGCCGTCTCCTTCGTTAACACCAAGACACTTGTACGTCTCTTCCTGATCGAGTTCCTTAATTACAGACTTATCGTCAAGTATAACATTATGTGTACTCACCAATTTTCCCCGCTGAAAACTTGCTTTAGCACATTCATCCAGCCCAAACTCCATCCTAATGTCATCACTAAAAGCCTTTACCGTTCTTAATAACCCTTCCAGTTCATTATCACTACGAGCATATAATTTCAAATCATCCATATAAAAAAGGTGATTTATTATTTTATCATTGATCTTATATCCATATGTAGTGTTGTTTAGCGTTTAGGAGAGGGGTATTTGTGCCATGCAAAATAAATGCGGAGAAAGAGAGTCCCCCTGGAAAATTCCACATTTAATCCGCATTCCATGAGACGTCAAGGTGCCATTAGAGTGGGAAAGAAAAAGATTGGTTTGTTATAAAGTCATCCAAGGTTTTAGAAAATTAATCGAAATGGGAGTGACTTTAAACAGTTCCAAACAACGTAAGATCCAAGGAAGGGAGACACTATCAAACGCCTTTTTATAGTCTATCCATGCCGTACTTAAATGTTTCTGTTTTGACTTCGCATTTTCCAGTATCATTTTATTGATCAATAGCTGGTCTTTACAGCCGCACGAGCCTGTCCCACAACCCTTTTGGTTAACGGAAAAGATGTCATGGTCCTCCATGTGAGTGTACGTTCTCTCGGTAAGAATTGAAATTAGCAGTTTATAGGTTACTGTTAGGCACGTTATGGGTCTGTAGTTCCTAGGGTTACCAGTATCGATATTTTTAGCAAGCAGGTAAGTTGTGCCGAGACAGAACCATTCAGGTGTTGATTCTGCTTCTGTTAATATTCGGTTAATGTTGTGAGCTAGTCTCGAGTGTGCTGCATGGAGAGTGTTGAGCCAAAAGTTGGGGATTTGATCAACACCCGGCGATTTCCACTTGTAAGATTTCTTGAGAGCCTTTACAATTTCTTCAAGAGTCAACTTCTCCCATGTTTGTTCGGGAATGTCATACGGCATTTTCATTAAACCCTTTGTGATTTCCCCAGATGTTATTCCAAAAAGTACGAACCTCTTCTTTCAGTGGTATTTCATCCACACAGATCTCAGATTTACCAATTTCACGATTAAACGTTTGATATCAATTTCAAATATTTTGTTTTGCCTATAGAACTTAGACTTATTGCGTTTAACGAACCTGCGTAAGCGTTGTGTAAAAATTTCAGTACATACCTTGCAACAAAGGATCAAATGCAAACGTTTTACTGAATAAAGACCTTGGATACTGCAAATATGTTTCAGGACTTGTATTTGAATGAAAGCCTGTAAAAAAGAAATGGGCTTGAATAAGTGATATTAAGTCCAAATATTATGCACCAGGCCTTTTAATTTTAAACAAAACTGGAAAAATAAAAAGCTCCACCCTACAATCTGGGATTTTTGAGCTAATGATACAATGAAAAGAAAAGGAAATATATTACTTTTCTTCTACACTTGCTATATGTGCTCCAGGAATTCAAGTGAGTAGTGTCATTGCAATATAACAATCTTCTGTAGGAACAACAATTGCAGTGTTGTTCCTAAATCAGAAACGTTTGGGATAAGTCAATAAAATTGATGGTTTTTTTCAAAGTATTAAAATATTAAGGTGTTTCACTTCACTTAAGACTAGCATTTTATAAGTATGCTACAAATACCTACAAACATTTGTAAAAAATGAAATCCTCTCACATTTCACTTTTTGTAAAAACAGAAAATATTCATATTCAATTTGAATGGCTTCTAAAAATTCTGTCTTTCCCACTCCTTACTTTTCATTATAACCTCTGCATTCTTAGTAAAATATGTATTGCATATCAACATTTACAGTGACAAATAGGGCGTTTTGAAGTTTTCACTTAGAAATGGCCTTACCACAGTGACAGAAACAATCACTGCATACCCAGCATAAAAAAACAAAAGAAATTAAATAAAAAGGTCACCAATCTTTAACAAGCTATGAAACCATCAACTGTTGATAATAGCATTTTTATTATTTTATAAAATTTAACATATTTATTTTCCTGCTTCCATTTATTCAAGGTCAGTGGCTATATAATTTTTCATTTTTCTACCTCTTTCTTATCCCAACACTTAAAAACTCAATTAGAAAATGTAGATCACTACATTCTGACAGAATAATTAGCTGATGTTTCTGTCAACACCTGTGTAAATTTTCTAAACCACAGGTGCAATACTATCAATGAAATATGACTGTACATCACAGTGCTCACATTGTCTTTCTTAGGTTTTAATATAGGTTTTCAATGCACTATATGAATATACTTAAGAAGCTTAAATTGTGTAAACTTGGTAATATGATTAAAAAAATACCATGTTTGTTTGTAAAGAATGAGTAAGATGAGACATGGGAAACAGCCCAGTTTTGTGCTTGTGGTTTGACCCAATATGTTGATGGGAGATCAAGGCTTTGCAACCAGTTTCTGGGTAAATTTTCAATATCTGGAAAGAAGATGCTTGTATCCTGCAAGTAACAAAAAGAAAGGTTCCATTTGTGAATACCAGACTTAAGAATGCAACAATACATAGATAAAAAACCCTGGGGCTAGTTTATGCTACACAAGACATTGCATGGGAGCATCATTTAGTATGTGACACTTTTATTCCTTTTCCGTATCCATTCATGAAATACAGATTTGTAATGTAAATTAATATCTTTACTTGGGTCAAAAGATTGCATATGTCCAGAGTCAGAAGATATCCTTTCCTCAACTGTAAACTGAAAGTATGATTAATATTACAGTTTCTTGTTCAGCAGATGCACATGACCAATCCCTACAAAACCATTAATTATAACCAGGGTGAAATGTACAATAATAACAAAATATGGTTGTATTTTGAAGATTGGTTTGGAATTTTTTCTGGGGAATCCTGTGAAATACAGTTTGGCAGTTATCATGGGAACATGACTCAATGCATCCAGAAAGGCTTTTGTGGCATTAAATTGAAAGGTTTGATAGGGGTAATTTTGCTTTTTTTCTTTAATGATTACCAGTCATTCATTTAGAAATGCCCAAAAAATGGCCTACTAAAGGGGTCACTCTTAAAACATATCAAAATGAAGTTTAAACTATTAATGCTTCTTAAACCGTTTCCTTAGTAGATTATGGATTAAAAAGCAAAGCAATAATCTTGAATCAATGAAATGTACTTCACTTATTTTGTCTATTATAGGCATTGCAATTTCATTTACCATATATTCCTGACATCATTTCCCTTCAAATATGGTATCTCTAGTTTGACTAGTATGTCAACATACATATGCTGCCAGCAATGCATCCATTATTGTTTAAATGATGCAAACATTCAGAGTCATTTGCATTTCTCAAGCAGCTCTTGGATGCACCATGACGTTTTAGGCTTCTGAAAATGCAAATTCCAAACAAGGATTATGTGCTTGTCCAAACAATTGAGCCATGGCCATTTTCTTCTATTTGACTATACAACTAGTAAACCAATTGCAGATGAGCAGTACTAATCATAAAATGATAATTTGCATAAATTTTTAAATAACTCACAGTTGACAAATCATGAATCTTTAAATAGGATTAAATCTTATCCTGCCATTAATATGATAAAAAATTAAAAATACAGGAGAGAATACTTACTTCTGTTTTAAACTTGTTTACCTCTTGACCTGATCTCTGTATCTTTAATAGTTTCCTGTACTTTCTATGTATGTATGTCATACATTGTGTCAACAAAGCTGTCTTGAACTGATTAACATTGTTAGCAGCTGCTGTCAATATTCCAATCAACTAAATCAAAGCAAAATCAAAGTGACATACAATAAAACCTGCTTTAATGTCAAAATCACCTTTACCCAAAAATTAAGAACAAATTAAAACAATGATGGCAGTGACAATATGATGTCAATTAATTCAGACACTAATCCCAGAAAACCTGTGATAACAACCAGTCTTCACTTTCCCAAGGTGCACCTCTCGTGAGTCTGTTTTGGATAGCATACTCTGTTTTATCTAGATGAGCTCCAGAATATTGAGGAGAAAGTGCCAAGAATTTCATGCCAGGTATCTTTTCTTTCAAACAAGTAAAAACTGATGAGGTTCTCAGGTGCAGAATAATTTCATTCATGATAGGAATAGCACCTAGGAAAACCTACCTCTAGAGCCATGTGTGGCTCTAACTCACTAATGTATTTTTATCCAGTGATTAACAATGGGATTAAAATTTGAAATATTCTTTGCAAGCTCATGTCTGTATAGTCTGTTAACTATCATATAAAACCAGTAAATGACATAATTAAAGCGAGTGCACCTGTAATTATATTGTAAGCTACAAACACATTTAAATTTAAGTATCTATAAATTGAAATCAGTACAATAACTAATTCTGAATATGTTCACTTAAGAGAGAGTTTAAAATCCACACAAAAATGTTTGATTACCAACAAGAACATCATAGCTTTGATGAAGAAAGTACTTCTTGGGGAGAAAGTGAAGTAAAAGTTATTGGTAAATTTGGTAACATGAAGGTCAAAATGGGCCTTTGAAAAATCAATACTGAGGTCCATGAAGGAAACATCTACAATACAACAAGAAGCCAGAAGCAAGGGGAAGTCAAGTAAAGCCATTTTCCAAATGCTGGATCAATAATCAAGTCTCTTTACCATAAACTAATACAGATTTTATCCCAGCTTCACTGAGTTTAACAGCACAGGGTAGTGAAAAGTATCAGTCTGTTAGCAGTCCCATATGTCATCAAACTATGTCAATACAGTGTGCAATTCTATCCTTAGCACCTGGTTTTCCAACTGGTAGTAAGAAAAGTAATGACTTGAGGGCCACAAGAGTAGTAAGAGTGGCAAACATGCAGAATATGAAAGATACAGACAAGGTGCAACCTATCATTTAATGTCAGTTTGATGACTACAAGAATGAAAAACAGCAACTGTGATGACTGGGCCTTACTCTCCTCTGAACACTTTAAAGGGACTCCTTCACCAAGGTATGGCTATAGGAGGTCATACTGCCAAAAATTCAAAAATTTGTCAATTTCATTGGGGGGTGGGGGGTGGGCAAAGCAAATGGTAGCAAACGTTTTAAACTCCTTGTGAAAGAAAAGCTGTATCTTTCCAACCAAGACAATAACTTGGCCACTGATCAACAATGTATTTGCAAAAGATTGTTATGCTATCATATGCAATGAGTTAAGTGACATTTCCAAAACCAAATAGATCTCTTTTTCCATTCACTGTTGCAAAGATGCATATCAGGTTTTTTAACAATCTGCTGACATTTTTCCTTGTAATGAAGAGGTTGCATTTGAAGTCCTCTTGAAATACATATATGATATTTTGACAAGATGTAGCTTTCCTTTTTAAAAGGGAATGGCTTCTGCTGGAGCACCTGCAATGGAAAACTTAGCAGCTTTACTAAAAAAAAGTCTCAATGTATTCATTGTATACATGTAAGAGCTTTATTGTGTCATGAGTCATAAGCTTATGACTCACAACATGATAAAGCTCTTACATCTATGGCTTCCTCTGAGTCCATAAATTTCAGAATTTTCAAGTATTCATTTTATATTCCCTTTTTTGCCAATTGGAATAAATTGGTGTTCAAAGATCCTATCCTGCTATTTAATGGTTAAAGAAGATCTTTGTGAAGTTGTGCTGGTGTGAGCCCTAAAAATTGATGCTGTTTCAAGCTGTCCAGAAGGAGATTTTAATTGTTTCTGAAAGCACTAGACATATTCTGAGATTAAAATATCTTTTAAGAAGTTGATGGACCACAAGAGGAGTTGTTGCAGAAGTTGTCACTGAGAAGAAAAATGAATTGCAAGAAAGCCAGAATGCCATGCAAAATCTAGAAGCCTGATCTGCAACCTCCAGTCCCTTCTAGATATGCTCAACCTGTTTTCATGTATGAATTTCCACAGCATCAGTTGCAAAATGACTCAATAACAGCTGAACAAGTTACTGCAAGCATTGGTCTACATTTGCCTCAAAGCACTTAAATCAGATGCAGAGTTTAAAAAGTTCACCAAAGAGCTAACAACACAGCTCACAATGGAACTGGCAAAAGAAAATATATTGGCAAACAGTCTGATATCTACTGAGTAAATATATTAAAAGATAACCTCATAAAAGTAACCATCTAATTAAACTGCTAATGTTGTCTCACAGCTCAGAGTATTACTCAGTTAGCATAAACTATTTACTACTGTCACTATTCCTTCCTTGAAAACACCCTTCTATGAATTTCTTGGTCCCAATACATATACTGGGCATCTAAATTGAGATTTATCTTTGTTCATGTTCACATTTTGGAGACCTGAACACCTCTTATATTGCCATTTGAAGCACCTAGTACAAAACACAGAGCTTACTCAAACTACCTCAAAACAAATTTGACAGGGTATCTTCCATTTTTGGGCTTCACTACTGCTTCTCTTTCTGTTAACATCATCTTTATTTTTACCATATTTTTCTATAAACATCTATCTTCCAAGCTTCTCTGCAATGAAATTATAGTATAAATCATCCTCTTTTCAATATCTGTGTAACAAGCTTTCTTCTTGAAACTGTTATGCAGCTTTCTGTCTTACATACAAATGTAAAAGGACTAAATGTTGACCTGATGTAATTTCACCCTGATGCTTAATTCACCATGTATCTTTTCCTTGGGTATTTTTAATACCTTTTCTTTTCCTTCCTCTGCAATAAGCATGTAGTAAATGATTAACTACGAATTGACCTCATGTTGGGCTTTAATCAACAATAAAACAGCTCAGTGTACAACATGGTGGCTAACAATACAAATGGCCGCTGACAATAACAATAACTGGTTCATAGTCCACAGGAAACCCTAAATCTATAAAATGTCCTATTAAATGTCAATTTAAGTGAAGATTGTCTATTACGACATTCACCCTGTCCTTTAAAGATCAAGCCTATCTACCGGGTGCCTGATTCTCTCAGAGCACCTTACAGGGTAGAGTTCAGCATTCGTAGTTATGCTAGTTTGGTCCATGGCTATTAGTACCTTTTGTGGTGCAGGAAGATTTTCACTTGTGGTTTAAGACACATTCTCTTGATGCTGGATCTGAACTTAAGTTGTACATGGAGGTTTGGGAGCAAGATGCTTCATTGATACTGTTGTCTCCCTGCCATCCTGATAGCGTACAATGGCATAGTGTGTGTTTGCTTGGAGAAGTTGCACCTCGTAGACTAATGGATCAGTCTTATTTGTGCAAACATGATGCTTGAGGAGTACAACACCTGGCTCTGCCATCCAAGTAGAAATCGATGCACCAGAAGAGGATCGTCTAGCAAACTTGAAAAAGCGCTCATGAGGAGTCTTGTTTGTGGCAGTACAAAGTAATGAGTGGATGGAATGGAGGGCATCCATTAGAACAACCTGCCAATACTTGCTGTGTAGATTCTTAGATTTCAAAAGATGTTTCAACAGCTTTCCATACAATACCATTATATCTTTCCACCTGTCCATTTCCTGCAGGGTTATAGCTTGTTGTTCGACTTGTTGCAATACCCTTTTCCTTTAAGAAAGCTTGCAGTTAATGGCTCATGAAGGATGAACCCCAGTCAGAATGGACATATGCTGGCATGCCACACAGGGAGAATAGTGTAGTTAAGCACTTGATTACTGTAGACGTTGATATATCTGAGCACGGGAACACAAATGGGAACCTGGAGTATTCATCTACTATGTTCAGGAAATACTTGTTTTCATTGTTGCCAGGCAATGGGCCCTTGAAGTCTATATTGATTCTTTCGAAGGGTTGAGTCACTTTAATGAGTGGGACTTCCTCTGGCTTGTGATAACGAGGCTTAGATTCAGCACAAATTTGACAGTGGTTTGTGACAAGCTTTACCTCATCCAATGAATAAGGTAAGTTTTTACTACGGACAAAGTGATTGAGCCTGGTGACCCCAGGGTGGCACAGTGCCTCGTGAAGGTTGTACAGAGAATCTTGAGGCGTGGAAGCACAGGTTGCTCTGGACAATGTATCAGGGAGGATGTTCTCCTTTCCTGGACGGTACATGATATCAAAGCAATAACATGCTAGTTCAAGTCTCCAACGCATAATTTTGTCATTTTTTATCTTCCCACGGTTGCGTTGGTCAAACATGTACGATACCGACTTTTGGTCAGTCTTCAGAGTGAAGTGTCGTCCGGTCAGAAAATGCCTCCAATGCCTGATAGCTTCAATGATAGCCTGTGCTTCCTTTTCTATAGCAGCATGCTTAAGTTCGCTACCTTGTAGTGAGCGGGAGAAGAAAGCGACCGGTCTGCCATCTTGACTGAGTGTGGCTGCAAGGGCTACGTCAGACGCATCAGTTTCAACTTCGAATGGTAACGCCTCATCGATAGAGGCCACGAAAGCTTCCTCGACTGCTTTCTTTAACTTGTTAAACGTAGTAACAGCTTCAGGTGATAGAGGAAATGTCTTGGAGTTTGTTAGTGGCTTTATGCAATCAGAGAACTCTGGTATCCACTGAGAGTAGTAAGAAAACAAGCCAAGGCATCTGTTGAGTGATTTCGAGTCGTGAGGTATGGGTAAGTTGCGGAGAGGGCTCAGCCTTTCAGGGTCCGGACGAATGATACCCTCTTCAATTATATATCCGAGAATTGCAAGTCTCCGGGTTGAAAATACACTCTTAGAGTCATTGTAACAGATATTCTTCCTCTTGGCTGCAGCGAGGAATTGCTCCAGATTTGCATCATGCTCCTGCTGGTCCTTCCCACAGATAGTGATGTTATCCAGGTAAGGGAAAACTGCATTGAGATTGTTCTGGTCAACGAACTGCATCATTTCTCGTTGAAAACAAGCAACCCCATTTGTGACGCCAAATGGGAGACGTGTGAACTGATAGAGATTGCCACGTGCTTCGAAGGCTGTGTATTGTTTATCTTTGTCTTTGAGAGGAACCTGATGGTAAGCGCTTTTTAGATCAATTGTGCTGAAGACTCGGTACTGTGCTATGTTGTTTACTAAGTCATTCATCCTTGGAAGTGGGAAGGCATCTAGTTGAGTGAAGCGATTAATAGTTTGGGAGTAGTCGATAGCTAGTCTCTTTTTGTGATTGTCATCTTTGGTCACAACCACTTGCGCTCTCCATGGGGAGTGGCTGGGTTCTATGATTCCTTCTTTGAGTAGCCTTCCAACTTCTCCATCAATAAACTTTAAGTCATCATTACTGTAGCGACGAGATTTGCATGCAATTGGGCGACAGTTCTCACTTAGATTAGCAAAAGGTTCTGCTGGATCCATGTTGAGGGTGCTGAAGCCACAAACAGACAATGGGGGTTGGCTGCCCCCATATTGAAATGTAACGCTTTCATGTTTTGACTGGAAGTCCAGGCCAAGTATGAGTTCAGTGCAGAGTCCAGGAAGGACTGAAAGGCGGATGTTTGTGTATTTCTGGTTCTGGTATTCTAGGTTAGCAGTACAAGTTCCAGTAACATTAGCAGATAAGGCAGTAGAAGCCATAGAAACAACTCCTCTAGCTGGTTGTTTCGTCAGCCCAGCCTTCGTCACTAGATCTGGGTGTATAAAACTCTCAGTGCTGCCACTGTCAAACAATGCCTGTACTGTGAATTTTCCCAACTTGATTGCAGCTGTTGACTCGGATAAGGACCCAGGACATTGAGTGGTAGCTATAACAGGAAGATGAATGGATGCTGATAACCTTGAGGAAGCTTTGCTTTGACAGACTCTGGCATAGTGACCCGTTTTCTGACACTTTGCACATATAACATCCTTTGCAGGGCACTTAGATCTTGGGTGTTTGCTGTTTCCACAGAAATAGCAACTGAAAGAGGTTGTTTCAGCAGCAGCACAAGCCAGATTATCTGCCTGGTTATCTGTGGATTCTGAGGACTTGACAGGAATAGCAGCATTGACTAGCGTATTAGGGGTCAAAGATGACTCAGAACTCTTTATGGCCGACTCAAGAGATCTTGCTTGATCAAACATGGTTTTTAAGTCAAGTGTTTTGTTTTCCAATAGTCTTTGGCATATGAGATTATTTGTCTGTAAATTAGCGATAAAGGCATCTCTTATGCTTTCTTCACAGTATTGTATGGCTGTCACCCATTGGAAATTACAATCTTTGCTTAATGATTTCAGCCCTTGTAAGTACTCATCGAGCATCTCTGTCTGTTTTCTAGTCGCTAAAAGATGATGAGCAAAAACTTCATTTTTCGGTTTGAAGAAGAGATTCTGGAGTGTTTCAATTGATGTTTTATAATCTGTGCAATACTCTATATATTGCAAGATGTTCGGCAAGATAAAGTTAGACAGAACTGCAAGTTTATCCAAACTGTCCTGTGGTAGTACAGCCACAAAGTTGTCAAATGTACACTTCCAATGGAGCCATTTCTTCGCGTCTGTTCCTGTGTTTGGGCCGGTGTCTAGTTGCTCTGGGCATAAGAACTTATCCATATTATCCCAATGTTATTGTTGATTAAATGGTAGTAAATGATTAAATACAAATTGACCTCACATTGGGCTTTAATCAACAATAAAACAGCTCAGTGTACAACATGGTGGCTAACAATACAAATGACCGCTGACAATAACAATAACTGGTTCATAGTCCACAGGGAACCCGAAATCTGTAAAATGTCCTATTAAATGTCAATTGAAGTGAAGATCATCTATTTCGACAAAGCATTCATTGGAAAGGTAAACTCGGGTGCATATTTGAAATTGGGATACTTTAAGGTTAAAATCACTGAAGAAAATGTATCTAGGATCTTCTAAATTAAAAAAAATGATATTTTTTCTAAAAACTTCTTTACAAGATTCTCAAGGTGAGTGACTGTGTTGTACTAAACCAAAATTAAATATTTTGAGTTTATGATTTACAAGGGGTTTGTAGAGCAAAAAACTCAATGTTACACACAAACAAATTTTTGAAAAAGTTTTCTATTGTTGATACCTTTTAATACATATTCAACAGCGTTCATATTTTCTTTACAATCAATCAATATAACAATGAGAACAATGGTTATTTCAAATTACATGGATGCAACTTGTTGAATGAACATTTTATGGCTGTGTCATTTAAGCAACCAGGTTCAGGCAATGCAATATTCATGGCAATGTATCAACAATCCACTGCATTGAAAACCACATGCTTGCTGCTTTGCTTCCTTCTTTTTGACAAAGTTGTATGCCTCATTTAGTCTAGAACCTGTGCTTAAACTAACAAGTATAGAAAATCAACTAGTAAGAAACCACTAGATAGTGCCAAATAAGTAAACAAATATTGCATAAAAAGGAATAATGACTAGGTCTACAGTCAGAAATTAAAAGAATGAGGATTAGAAAAAGAAAAGTTGACAATATAACAGCTGGAGGAATGGCAAAATATAGGAAAAGAGCTGCAGAAATGAAACAACAAAGAATGTTGCACTGAAATAGAAAGCTGTTTAATTCACCACTAGTAGAAAGGATAATACAGCCTATATATCTGAAAATGTTGCTAAAAGATAGATGTGGAAAGTTCTGATTTACATATTTTGAGAAGAACTGTATTGTCACTTTGGAAGGATTATCAATGCAACTGAAGGCATAACATTTGGAATGGTATAATCAAAAATGGAAAAAGTTTAAAGCATATTTGCAAAAGCTTTTTGCCATTAAGGCATCCCAAGACCATTAACAAATATAAATAAAGCAGTTGTATGATACACATGTTTACATAAAAATAAATCTTATGGGTGGCTTTGTTTTAATATAAGAAAAATAAAAATAAATAGTTGAATTTAATGAGAGAATAGTAATTAGGTTACACTGTTTCTGAAAAGAAAAAGTGTGATTGTTTCTATTTATCTATTCAAATTTGGTCTCTTATACACAATCACAGTTGCTTCATGGATCTTGCAGATTTTTGCATTCATGGGAGCTGACATTAAAATTTTCAACTGTTAGCTCCTAGCATTATATGCATAACATTTAGGCTTAAGTGCTTAATATGTCATTATAACTGAAACTATGGTTCACACATATACTCATGTCCGAAAAAGCACTTTTTTAGAACTGAAAATTCTCTGGAATGAAACCTGCATAATGGCACATATAACTAATTGTCTGATCCATCAAAATTTGGTTCAAGTTATACTTGAATAGTAGCTATACCATTTTCTAGACAATAAGGTATTATGTATGGTCTTATCCTTTCCACATACATTACTATATTACTTCACAGGAATAAAAAAATTGTTGAAGTAAAAACATTTGTCTATTGTCTGCGACAAAGGTAACCAAACCTTTCCATCTTACAAACAGCTGAACTTATCCAAACAAAAACTTTACAACATCAGATTAGATGTCTTGTAAAACTATGTTTCTTATGACATCTTGTAATAATCTGTTAAATTGTATCAAAAGCAAAATATTTGTCAAAATGCTTCTGTTTTCTGTTAGACACATACCTGTAGAATGTTCTGTATGCATATTTTCACTCCAGTATTTTAAAAAATTGTTGTCTTTGTTCCTTCAACTGTCTTCCTTGGTGCTCGTGATTTGTTTCTACAACCACCTTGCATTCTCTCATAGCCACTCTAAATGCTTAATTTTTCTTTGATTGCATTGGCCATTTCTGTGACCACCTTAATGTCTCTTTGCCCCTTTGACTCTTTCCTCTGTGTTCTCCAACAGCCTCCTTGCTGTCTTCTTGCTCCTCTTTCATTAATTCCTTCACCCATATTCATTTTTATTACTGTCTTCTCAATTGTGTTCCATGTGTAATCTTTAGGCCTTGAAATATCTAACAGAGTTGTTTATCTCATGGGGGAGGGCCTCTTTATCCTTGGTTGGTAACCCTATTGGAGATGGTGTCTCAACCAAAGCAACAGTGGTAGTGTGACTTCTTCACCACTCTCCTTGTTTATGAGTGCAATGTGTAGAACACAGCTCTGATTAATGCCACCTTCACCACCATAGGGCTCAATAAATCTTAAGACACCTACTTGTATTTCCAACTCTTTTTATGACAACATTAACCAATAGGACGGTACCAGTAGCCAGCAAAAATTTAATGGTCATAAGGCAAAATGAATCTCAGTTGTTATTGTTGTGTCATTAATGTTACTATACATTAAATATAGCTCTATCACAGTTCCTGTGTATTGTTCAAGCAAGCAAAGCAAGGGAGAACACTACACTACAGCCACAATTTTTTTGTTATTGCATAACATTGTCTAATGTACACCCAATATATTGAATACTATTAATACTTTAAGTTGGGTACATGTAAAACTGCCAGTGCATTATAAGTGTCTAATATCTCTTAGTATTTTGAATTTTAGACACTTTTGATGCTCTTGCCGCTTTCTATGTACCCAACTTACAGTATTAATAATACTATTCAATATATTGGGTGTACAATAGACTATGCTACACTATAATGCATTAGAACATCAGCAGAGTGTTGCAGAGGATGTGTGCTTGGCATATAACCCAGAGTCAGTGGATCGATACCACTCTCCGCTACATGCTGTTTTTCTTTTTTCTTCTAATTTTATTTTTTGGTCTCGTACTGGCCCTCTCTCACTTCCCTCATCGATGCTTGATTTTATATTTCATTTCATTATTATTATTTCATTTCATTATATTATTCCAGCATGACGGTCCAAAGCCCTCCCCTAAATTAATGTACATTTAATGCAGGTTTACTCAAGATGTAAAAACTAAATGTGCATTAAAACTGGGGAACGTGGGATGGTACAAATTTTTGGTGACTTCTCATAGTTCTTATTGCATATATGACTGAGTACCAAAAGGTGCACTTCCTGTGGTAACTTTATTTTCATGCTCAAGAAACTAACAAAACAGTGTTTCAGTTATTGTTGTTTTGTGGTGTTGTGTGTAAATATATTTGAAGAAATAGTGGAGATAGTCTGAAGAATGAACTTGAAGTGGTTTAGAAGAAATCTCAGCTTGAATGTGCAACTTTGGGAGAATCGGGGAGTTCAAAAATGGACACAGAAATTTGGCTTTGGCAAAATCATCACCTTTCGTTTACACCTCAACAGATCTGTTCCAGATTATACATAATAATAACAAAAACATTACTTTAATGACTCACAAGAGAAGTATACTCCCCGCTTGCCCATTTGAGGGACATTTGATCATGAAAACTAAAGAGGTCGCACATTACCTCTTTTGAAACTGGGTGCATTGTTTGATCGAACGCGATTAAACACAACAATAATGTGAGAGATGGCCAGAAACGATTCGGTTTGCTGGAGTTTGATGTCACCAACTATTTTTTAATTTGGGAAACTACTGTTATAATTATATATTCATTTTCTTAGATTTTCTGTTTTTCTAGGTAACAGGTAATGTACAATTGTGATTGAATAAAAAACAAACATTTCTCAAGTTTGTAGAAACTCATTGTCTTTTTAATGATATCCAATGAATTTCTGACACCATATGACTAACCAACTTCTGCTAGTATAACAAAAGAATGAATTTATTTGGCGTGAAGTTCAGTTGAAGGTAAGTTGTAACATTTTTTGATTGGTAACGTATGACTGTTGCTTGATTTAAGGATAACGTACGACCGAATTAATTTCATATTTAGGGACAATTAAAGTAGCAATTATTTTTGCTAACCACAGAGTTTTTGTTTTGATATTAAATAAAGGTAAGGTTGAAGGTTTTTGACATATCTTTCATACTAGCTAGTGGAAAGTTAGTTTTATTTGGCAAGTTAAGAGCACGTTACAAGAGAAGAGTTTCTTGTAACAGTAACATTCCACCTCATTAAATCAAAGGCATTACTTAATCACTGTACTGTTAAGCACAGCGCTTACTAACTACTATTAGGATTTCAAAGTTCACAATCAGCAGAGGTGATAGTGATGTAATTTAATGTCAATTTGAAATGGGTCTTCGTTTTTTTCTTTATTAAATCTGTGCAAGGGTTGGATGTTAGTGTTACTCAAAATATATTATTTTATCGATAACGTACCACCAGCAATTTATTATTTTCGTATTTTTCCATATAATCATGATCTTTTTCACATGAGAAATGAACTGGTTGTTAATAATAATAAATTTAACTTTGATTTGTCAAATTTAAATGCAAAAAGTGATAGTCAGACCTGTCACTTGGTGCATTTTTTATGTAACACTAACATGCAACTTTCATTGTATTTTTTAATTTTAAGGTACCTAAGTTCACTTTTTATCAAAATTAAGAAGAAAGTGAAATTGTTACATATTAAAACATTAAATAAACATTTCAGAAAACCAAAAAACAAGAGAGGGTGTTTTATAATAAATGTTTTGTCAGGATGTCATGGTTAGATGTTACCTGTTACAACATTAACATGTTACATAACTGGATGTATAACATTTATTCATCCGAGCTCAATTACACAAATAGTGTACACCTTCCTCTTTCAGTTGTGACTGAAATCTGTATAATGTTTCAATAATTTGAAAAAATATTATGAAACTACTTTGTAACAAGTAACACGTGACCACATGCAATTGTACATGTTTAAAGGTAAATATATCCCCATATTACTTATAAAGTTATCTTTTGGTTTCAAATATTGATGAAGATAAACTTAAGGTATACTGTGGCATATTTTGTTTTCTGAAATTTATTATTTTGATTTTGAACCTCACTGTCCTCTATCTGTGCTCACCTTTTGGCACTGAGTCATATACATAATTATATCTTCAGGTTTGCTCACTTGAACATGTTCCACACTTGTGTGGACACCTATTTCCTGTTATCTAAATTCTATATGACTGAATAGCCTTAATAGTTTATCTTGTACTTACAATTGGAAAGTTTCAAGTAATAGTATTTACACAGAGATTCATGTGTTATGTGTGCTTCATAAGGGGTCTTGTGTACTTTTGAAATATACTTGAATGTAGAGCAGATTAAAAGATCATTGAATATAGCACTGACATTACTTGAAAAGTCTTGAAGCTTTGTCCTGCTTCAACAGAGAAACAAACTTCTTCCAGGTATCAAATAAGTCCAGCTCAGATAGCACTGCACCAGCAACCACCTGACTACATTCCTGTTTACCCTTCATATTACCAACATTGGATTCTGGTCATGGAGGAGCAAGTAAAAACCCACCATGTATAACCTTGACCATTAAAACCCCCTTATTCACTGCCTGTACCAGACCAATGAAATGAAAATAATGATTCAGCACCAAGAACTAATACAAATAAAAAGATCCTGTGTGCACTGAAGAATGTGTTTCCCAATAATAAACATAAAAGAACATTGACATAACCCTGGTTTATGGCTGGCAGAAATACACAATATCAGCATCTGATTTATACCTTTCACCAACGCTGTTAGTGTAGTGTTATGTGTGACTATTCATAACATATAGCTATATATTTTCGTTTCTGTAAATTCTTTGTCACAGGCTATCCTTATTGTCTTACCTTGTACTTCCAATAAAGTTTTAAACAGACACTTTTTTTACTTGTGGTCTGAACAGTACTCTTGACTACTCCTCAATTATATCTAAATATCCTTCCTCTTTTGATTTTTGCTCAGCTTTTGAGTCAGTACCACTCCATTGATATGGCNTAATAGTATTTATACAGAGATTCATGTGTTATGTGTGCTTCATAAGGGGTCTTGTGTACTTTTGAAATATACTTGAATGTAGAGCAGATTAAAAGATCATTGAATATAGCACTGACATTACTTGAAAAGTCTTGAAGCTTTGTCCTGCTTCAACAGAGAAACAAACTTCTTCCAGGTATCAAATAAGTCCAGCTCAGATAGCACTGCACCAGCAACCACCTGACTACATTCCTGTTTACCCTTCATATTACCAACATTGGATTCTGGTCATGGAGGAGCAAGTAAAAACCCACCATGTATAACCTTGACCATTAAAACCCCCTTATTCACTGCCTGTACCAGACCAATGAAATGAAAATAATGATTCAGCACCAAGAACTAATACAAATAAAAAGATCCTGTGTGCACTGAAGAATGTGTTTCCCAATAATAAACATAAAAGAACATTGACATAACCCTGGTTTAAAAGAACATTGACATAACCCTGGTTTATGTCTGGCAGAAATACACAATATCAGCATCTGATTTATACCTTTCACCAATGTTGTTAGTGTAGTGTTATGTGTGACTATTCATAACATATAGCTATATATTTTCGTTTCTGTAAATTCTTTGTCACAGGCTATCCTTATTGTCTTACCTTGTACTTCCAACAAAGTTTTAAACAGACACTTATTTTACTTGTGGTCTGAACAGTACTCTTGACTACTCCTCAATTATATCTAAATATCCTTCCTCTTTTGATTTTTGCTCAGCTTTTGAGTCAGTACCAACTCCATTGATATGGCTTTGGGCAAGGATCTAATTGTTAATAAATTTTGTCTTGTGCAATTTTAATGGTCATTACATGGCCTTGTTAACTCATTCAAATCAGAATGAAAGAACTGAAAGACCTGGAGAAGTTACTTACAATTTCACTCCTACTCATGATCTTGTACAGTTAGTTGATTTTTCCCATAACTTCCTGATTAAGACCCTGGAGAACCTTCTCTTTTAGATTTCACTTGGACTTCTGCTCCTGACCATTTAAGATAGTTACCTTTAGTTTACTGTCACTATAGATGCTAAGGTGAAGTCATGGCTTTATGGTTAGTGCAACTGCACTATAACCATGAGGTTCTGTGTTCAATTGCTCATGAAGGCAAAGACTTTACATAGGAAAAAGCCATTTGTATACATCAGGGTATCTAGCCAAGAAATTCCTCACTGCTACAAAGAAGTCCCTCTTAAGGGCATTATCCAAGTCCAGTTCTCCAGGAAATGATGTTAACAACACCAAAAGAAAAAAACAACAAAAACTAAACAAAAAACCTGCAGTGGTTATCACAACTGTTTCAAATCTTGATGACAAGCAATTTCACAGTAAGAATTATTCAAATTTGGTCTGGCTGATGGATTTCAATGATTTCTTGGTAATATTCTGACTCAGTTTTTACAAATTACCTTCTGATGCTGCAACTGAATTCATGGAATGTTGGACAAAATGAAAACACTTTGAAAAGCTCTCTGCACTTTTCTTATTCAAAATAACTTTGATGCAAAATATCATAGAAGACAAAATTTGACAGTCTGATGGTTAGGATGGTAAACGCAAAGCACGCTGATGCAATGAAACCTAATAAAATCGTATAGGTAATCAGATAATCCTACCATTAGACATAATGACTTTAACGGTTTGTTGGCACATGGATTCCCTTAATTCATGCGTTTCTTTGTAACAATAGAGGGCACAACCTAGGATTATAAATTTTTATTTTTATGTTTGAAATGGTTTCGTCGTATTGTGCTACCATAGGATAAAAATCCTTGTAGTACAGGGAATCAATCGCAATAAAATATCAAAATACAACAGGGTACCCAAAGGAGATGGCGCCGTAAATATTTCATTCAACCCATGACAATCCAAGCTTTAGCCTAGACTATACTTCAGCCTTCAACTGTCAAAAATTGTCAAATTCAAACTGGTAAAGATTTGTCAGATAAATAAGGTTCTCTAATTATCTAAAAACAACCAGTGGCGTTTTTGAATGAAATGTTGTTGAGAGACATAACTTTGAAGGGTGGAACAACAAAATACAACACATCTGTTCATACCTGTGGAGAAAATGTGTTAAGGGGCAACATTATGTGTCTTCCGGCTTTTTATGAGATGTATGTATCCCGGTAATGCTTACAACGATGTTATCCTAATAAAGAAATTACACCACCATCAGCTTTACCTTCACCAAATGAATGAGAATGACAATAGAATAAGACGCCATATTACGTAATTTTCTCCTCGCTCTCGTCAAGAGGTCTCTAAACGAGGCTGAAGAGTCAATTTGAATAATTATGGGCAAGTTTACGTTTGTTTACGATTTCAATATGCTGTAGACTCGCCATAACTCAAACATGCATGGAGAATCAAGTCTTTCGAGTGATAAAAAGTACTTCAAAAAGCTCTCCAGACATTCAGCTTTCGCGTTGAGCATGGTAAAGTTTAAAAACATCTTGGTTTTACAGACTTTCCAATGACAAACATTTAAAGTCTAGACGAACAGAAAGTTTTTCTCCCTTTAGTGCAAGGTTTTGTCAGGTAAACATTGGTAGAGTAATCCAAATTCATGTACATAGAATATGTTTTCCAGGAGATATCAGGAAAGAATGACTGGTAATGTTGTCTCTGTCCATGGTGAATTAATTTCCCCACTGACAGATTTTGATTCTCCAAAAATACTTTTGAACAATACACCATACCTAGAATAGATAATAAATATTTTACACTTTTTCGAATTTCTCAATTAATGTAATTTGGGCTTTACAACTGATCTTCCTAATTATTGAAATTAATAAGAAATAGGACTTTCGATTCTGTTTTCTTTTTCTGGGATTGTAAAGTTCTCTGTTCAAAGAAGAATTTTGTTCAAAACAAAAAAATACAAGCAATAGAAGTAAAACTGCAAGACACTCTATCGTGTGATGAAATTCCGATTGTCAAACTAAAATTCTACGCAGTTGATGCATTCCTCGTGAGTTATCATATTTACAAGAAAAACTGGACGCTTTCCGTCGAAGATGAGATACAGGGTATCATGGAATCAAGAAATAAATTGGACAGATGTGTAGTGGCGGTTAAAGGAAAAGATGGGTATATAATCGGCCATTTTCCACTGAGAAAGTCAAGGAAATATCCAAAGAGTGTACTGTATTCTACTTTTTGAAGACTGACAAAAGCCATCTCTGCAAACTAGATGACCAGAAAAACCATAACTGTTGGTGGCGGACGTGGGATGAAAGCTCCGTGTGTATAATTCTTTCAGGAGGAAGAAAGGTTTATAAAAATTCTTTAAGAAAAACTCGGCAAACTTTTGTAAACCTTTTTAGTGTTAATCATCATCATCATTTGCCTATTCCGCCTTCGGCAGATTGCTCATCAACATGTGATAACTGTCTCCATAAATTTCTGTCTNACTGTATTCTACTTTTTGAAGACTGACAAAAGCCATCTCTGCAAACTAGATGACCAGAAAAACCATAATTGTTGGTGGCGGACGTGGGATGAAAGCTCCGTGTGTATAATTCTTTCAGGAGGAAGAAAGGTTTATAAAAATTCTTTAAGAAAAACTCGGCAAACTTTTGTAAACCTTTTTAGTGTTAATCATCATCATCATTTGCCTATTCCGCCTTCGGCAGATTGCTCATCAACATGTGATAACTGTCTCCATAAATTTCTGTCTCATCAACATGTGATAACTGTCTCCATAAATTTCTGTCTATGATTACGGTGTTGAGTGACATCAGGTTTCGTCCAGTACAATGGCTAATGTTGTTGCGCCATCGTTTTGGTTGTTTTCCTCTACTTCTTCTTCCTTCCACCATTCCCTTTAGGCAGATTTTGCTTTCGCCCTGAGTACAGCATTTGGTGTGACCGCAGAGCTTCAAGACCCTAGATTTAATTGTGGATTTAATGGGAGTGAGTTTTGTTGTGTGAAGAAGATCATCAATTCGCGTATAATCAGACAGTCCTCTGTTTGTCAAGAATCTCATCATATGATTTTGGAAAACGACAAATTTTTGCAAGGATTTTGAGGTCCAGTTAGCACAGTCCAGTCCATAAAGAACTATCGGTAACAGGTAGGTGTTGAATATCTTCGATTTTAGTTGATATGATATCCTTTTCGAGGTCAGCATTGCTGTATTCTTGTTAAAAGCCGCCCATCCCAGGCCGATGCGATGTTGGACAGCGACAAGTGAGTCATTTTCAGAGGAAAGTTTATGTCCTAGGTAAATAAATTCAGTTACTTGAGAGATTTCATTGTTATCAATGGTAAGATGGAGATTTGTGTTTATTTTATCGGTTGTCATGCACTTGGTTTTGGAAACATTAATTTACAAACCGACTTCGGCTGCATATTTAGTTTGGAGATGGAGGAAAGTTTGCAGTTCGCAACGTGATTTACTTATAACAGCGATGTCATCTGCGTAGCTCAGTTTGGAAAAGGTGTGACCGCCAATTGAGAAGCCAGATGTGCATTCATTTTCAACTTGAAGCACGAGTGTTGCAATGACGATGCAGAATAGAATAGCAGATAGCACATCACCTTGTTTTACTCCTTTCAGAATGTCAATACATCGTGACGTCCCAATACCTGTTTTGATATATGCCTTTGAGCTGTCATTTGTTTGTTTCAGAAGGTTGATATATTTTTTGTTGATCGATGTTTTCTCTATTAGGTTCCATAGGGAGGAAAGTTTGATACTGTCATGTACATACATTCGTAAAGTCAATGAAAGTAATATGGACAGGATTGTTAAATTCTATAGACTTTTCGATTATTTGTTCCAGGGCTAATATTTGCTCGATGGTTCCTCTGCCAAGTTGGTACGCCGCTTGTGTTTTAGGGAAAGACGCATACAGGTCTGCCTTGATTCGGGTTGCAATTTTGTTAACGAAGAGTTTGTAGACGTGGCTTAGTAGGTTTATCCAGCGATAATTGCCACAGTCAAGTCGATTACCTTTCTTGTAGATCACAACAATGAGAGCTTCTTTGAAAAGTTGTGGTACTGTTCCTGTTGTTAGGATGCAATTGAATAGGTGGTGTAGTGCATGGAGGAGAGGTTCACTGCCAGATTTTTTATACTCAGAGTAGATATTATCTAGACCTGGGCTTTTCCCATTTTTCAGGTTGCTGATGGCAGAGGATATCTCGTTTTTTAAGATCGGCTGTATTTCTTCAGAAGTCGAGTCATCGATAGCAATTTGGTTTAGGTTGTCGAAATACAGTTCTTCATAGAACTCTGCCCAGCGTTCCGGAATCTAATCTTTGTTGATTAGAACGGTTCCGTTTCTGTCTTTGATGCCCCAACTTATGGCTTTAGGTTCTGCTTTAAGCCTTTTTAATGCAGCGTGATACATTTGGTGTGGTGGGAGGTTATTGAGTTCTTCAATTCTACTCTCAATATGATTCAATTGATCCTTTTCACAAGTTTCTTGGGTTCAGCTTTAGCAATCTTATATTGCATAGTGTCAATACTTGGAAATAAAAAGAGAAAAAAATGTAGAATATACCTCTTTTTCCATTTATCTACCCATCTCTCACATGCTTGAAATCCTCCAATATTCAATTCTTTGGTAAATTTGAGTGTCTTTTCTCTGAGCATGGGACCACTGATTGGCACATTTTCACTACGTAAAATGAGTAACCATTTTCGAACAGCTTTGTTCAGTGTCTCGCAGCTCTCCTCTCGACCCTTTTGAAAACCATTGTTGTACATTCGAAATATTTTTTCTTTGTTCTTTTTGCATGTCGATAGAGTGTTCTTTGGTTCTCTGAAAAGTGAAGCGACATCCTGTGGGGAGTTCCTTTCTCCAGTTCTTTAAATGTCTTAAATTTTATTTTGAACGGCTTATATTCTACTCTACGTTTGGCAGCAGAAACAGACGCCATGATTGTGTGATGTTAATTTTTAACAAACGTCGTGCCAAATTGAAGATAAACAAAGTAGACGAAGCCAAACGCGTGTGTCTTTGGATTGTCATTTGAATTGTGTAAGGCGCCCGACACATGTCATTATGTTCGAGTATGTTCGAATTAAGGAGGTGTTTGAGTTATGGAGATTCGAGCTATAGAGAGTTACTTATGAGAATTTATTAGAAAATTTTCATCGTAACAGAAGAATTGTTTGAGTAAAGAAGTTCGAGTAATAGGAAGTCGAGGTATATAGAATCTACTGTATTGTATAAGAATTTGAACTGATGAACTCCAAGTGGCAACGAAATATTTCAGTAACAAATAATTCAATTAATATTCCAATTTGGGTTCTTTGCATTCTTTGCTCTCTTTGCTTTCCCTCTATTCTTTCTCTCTCTCTCTCTCTCTCTCTCTTTCTCTCTCTCTCTCTCTCTCTCTCTATATATATATATATTGTTTTATCAGTTGTTTTTTTCTGTCTTTTCTCCTCATTTTCATTTTCATTTCGTTCCAGTAGCGGTTGCATGAGAAACATGATAAGTGGGGCACATTATTGGGGGGGTGTCTGACGCACAAATTCTCTGTTGTGAAGGCCCGAAAGGATGTTGAGCCTTGATTAGTCGACTTATATCTAAATTCGTGCGGAATTCATGCTACTTAAAATATCGATAAAACAATTGATTGCATTGGCGGGACCAGTGTTTACTGTTAAGGAGCGGCAGGGTTTTTTTGTCATTTATTACTAATTGGTCTTTTTCTCAGCTTTGCAGATTTGTCATTGACTTTGTTATTGAAATTTGACACCTACCTGACGACAAATTCGGCCTGAATCGATACCAGGACTAACGGATTAAATCGGCTGTGGCCATAGCATTTCGCAACCAAGTATCAATTCTTTTCAATGTCGAAAAGGTAGTATCCCAGCCAATTTGATGTATTGTATTTGAAAAATACCTTTTCAGCTCCTCCCTCATTTCATAGACAGTGTCTCCAGTTCTAAAGTAATAATTCCTCCTTGTAAGTGAACATCTTGGATCTCTCTGGGTTATGATTTCATTCAACTGAGCCATCTTTTTAGAAGAAAATGAAAAGAACTTTGCAAAGACAAATAATTAGCAAAATGTATATTTGAAGGAGGAATAAAAGCTGCCATTTTTGCTCTGAAATTCATTTAATGAGCAAAACAATGGATGAATAAAACACAAGGGTACTGTTTTTTATCTTTTATTTGCATACCAAAACTTGTACTCATCACAAGAGCTTCATCGTTTGTCTGAGCAATCAATTTTTTCGAATGTTGTCTGAGTTGTTTTCGTTCAGAATGTTATTGTATAGTCCTTCCACAGTGGTTTTAGATGGTAGAAGAAACCCAAGCAATCATTCAACCTATTTATGATATAGATCTTAAAATTAATGTAAATTGCTTTCTGCAAGAAACATCAGCTTGTATGGAGACAAACATGTCTTTCAGAAATTCTTTTATACATGCTTTTGTAAACATCAAAAATAGAGTACAGTTCAGCACTTCATTCTGCATTTCATGACTTGTTTCTTTATACACGGCAGCATTCTCAAGGTGATCAACAAGTTTGTTATCTGAGCGTGATACCAGACAGAGGAACCCAAGAAACACGCCCGGTTTCAATAAATCTGCACTTTGATTATATTCCTGTAAGAGAGGAAGCCTTCGTAAGTACCATAGAATTGTTAACAGTTGATAATTTTCTTCAGAATATACCGATTTGCCAATGTTATCCAGCTGAATAAACCTGGGATGACCTTCGTCCAAAAACGAAATAATACTTAATAATCCAAATATTTATAGTTGTAGCTGCTTGGCAATATGGATAGAAGACTTTTCTTGTATTCATATTCCGTCTTAAAGGAGTTTAGATATCAGCCCACTTTTTGTTTAACTTTGTTCTTCTCCAAAAAAACATTGGGAACACAAAAAAACTTACTGTTTACTTACGCTTAGGGCAGGCCAAAATTTTTAAAAAACCATACACTTGCACTAGCGCACAGTTTTAGGAATACTTGATGATGTCTTTTGAATAATGGACATATTCGTTGATTGACGAGAGCCTAATCTTTAATTTTGTTTAGCGTCATAAAATCATCGAACAGATGTTTCAAGAAACTATCGACTGTATTTAAGTCAACGTAAATCAAATCAATCGTAAATCAGTCTACTTCACTAGATTTTTCAGGACTCTTATCTTGTTTTCACGGTTTGTAACAAAAATTTCTCTTTGGCTGATAGGACACTTTTAAGCTTGCTTTAGATGGGTCACATCATGTTTACTCACAAAAGAATTTCAGTTTGGTGGCAATTGTAAAGAGGGCTCCAGATTTACCGTTTCCCAGAGTTGAGTTGTATTCAGTATCCCGTATGATAATACAACATGAAGTTGAGTAATGAATGAAAACGGATCATATAATTGTCTATGTGTTTCCCTCACAAGGCAATATTTTCACAGTTCTATTTTTATCGTCTGTTTCAGAATTTTTGACAGAAACTCTTCTTTTGTTGAGAGCAACTTTCGCCATTACCATTTGATATCTTATATCATCAACACATTTGTGATTTACGTAATCAGGGATCCCAATTACATAAATTTATTCAATCGTTTCTTCCTTTTGCCATTGACAAAGTTTAACCGTGCAACCATAAATCCTTGCTATTTTAATAATCTTAATCTTTCATTGTTTAATCTTCATCCCATGTGCCACTGCTGTATTGTTTAATAATCTATCACCCATTGCCCTCCACTCTTTGTCCCGTTTAAAATGGCTTGGTAGTCTAAAAAGCACTTATGGGCCATTTACCTAAAAGCGCACCTTCTTCAGAACTTTCTAAACCAGCTATCAATGCTCTTCCCAAACAGATAGAAAACAAAAAACAGAAAGGAAGAGAAAACCTCATTTACGAACTCCCCTACCAACTTCACAACCATCTGTTTCCTGGTCAACCAGTCTGACCACGGGCTCCAGCTTCAGATGAAGCCTACATATATATTAATATCTTTTTAATCTATTCCAAGATCTTTGTATATATATATATATATAAATATATACATATATACTTTTTCCAAATGACTTTATCAAATGCTTTTTTGCAAAATCCACAAAACTTATACAAAGTGTTAACATGAACTGTTCCCTTCTCACTTACCTTAAATATCTCTCTTTTAGTTTGATCTAATGAAATATTCCAAATATTTATAGTTGTCAGATAGTTAGTTAGATTAGTTTTAGTCAGATCCAAATCTTTCTAGAACCTCGTAGGGATTCCATCAATTTCAACAACTTTTGGATTTTTCAAGTTAGAGGCTGAAAGCTTTTACTAACAGATCGGATTCCTTGCTGTTATTATTTAGGTGGTAGTCCTCTTTAATAATTACTTCCTTTCTCCTGTCCAGTGATTAACTCAATTTTATTGAAGAGGATATGAGATGGTACTTTTTTGGTAAGTTCTTCTTCATCTTTACAATTACTCTTCCTTCAAATTTTTTGTCTCTCTTCTTTATTGACTATTTAGGATCTTCTAGTTTCTTAGTCTTCGCTCATTAGTCATATTTATCCATTTCCTTGTTTAACCTATTTTTTGATAATCTTTTTTGACACGAGATTTCTTGGCCTGTGTCTCTTTTTGGTAACCAATTTCACTCACTAAACTCTCAAAAACAGCACTCTTCAACACTGCTTTCTTGTTTCTGTGCTATTCATCTCAATTTGTTTTTCATGGGTATTTTTTTTAATTTCTCTGGAAGCTCTTAGCTTTGTCTATTATCATAGTTGAAAATTTTTTAGGGTTTTCTTTCCTTGCTAGTTGTATTCGCACCTCTTACTCTTCTCTTTTTACTCTCTCTCTCCTTATTTCAAGGCCATACTCTACCATTTTCTTTTTATCTTTGCATTCTTTGCATTCTGTCCGATCTTGAAATGAGGTTGCCGTCTGACAGGGCTGTCTCACCCATGGAGAGGAGGGCCTCTATAGCCTCTGTTGGCAACTCTCCTAGATATGGTCTCCCGATAAAAATACAGGGGGTAGTGTCATCTCATCACAAACCCTGTCTTTTGAGGGAAATGTGTGGTGGACAGTGTCTGCTACCGCTCTGTGTAATACCACCTCCATCAACATAGGTCTCAGTCGGGATGCTGATAGTCTGTGTCTAGGTAAAGGTTTTGAAGATGTATTTTCTTTTTTTCCCTATAACAAGCTATATAAAACACTCACAGTAACCGGTATACTTTCAGTGGTCAGGGGGTACTAAAAAAACTCCGGATCCATGACTGACTCGATATCCGAGAGTGCAGACACGAATGGTAGTACCGAATCTACACAGACGCCGGAAAACCTGGTTTCTTAAAAAAAAATCTCTTCTTAGCTTCATTGATATCAGATGTCTTTGTTCCAATTTTTCTTTTGTGAGGTTCTTTCCTTACTTCTGACTTTCCTCATATTCTTGCACTTTCTTATAAAAGCTTCAATGACAGTGTTAGTAATAGTGATGTTCATCATTAAGGCCATTTACCTTTGTTTCGACTAGGCTCTGCAATTCATCTTCACGGTCTTGCTATCCATGGTCGGCAGTATATTTCAGCTATTACAGTAAAAGAACTTGAATCTAACGATATGCCTTTCATGGTGCTTTAGATTTTCTCCTCTTCAGGATACTTGTTATTTATGTGTTTTATATCGATCTTCCTCTTCTGATTCTTGCTTAGTTATCAGAACAGTATCAGCCTTCATTGATAAGGCCTTGGACAAGCATCACACTGCTAACATCTTTGTCTTTGGTGACTTTAGAGCTCATTACATATCCTGCTTAAGGCATTAACAAGACTGACAGGCCTGGAAAATTTACTTACAACTTTGCTCTTCCACATGAGCTTGTAGAGCTTGTTGATTTTCTAACAAGATTTCCTCATTCAGACTCAGAAGAACCTTCTTTTTTAGCTCTCCTTTTGACTTCTGTTCTTAAGCATTTATAGGCTCATCTTTAACTTCTTTTGGATCTCCTGATCATGTTGTTTTCACTGTTGGGGTTAACATAATTATTTCAAATTTTGTTAATAAGCATTATAATTGTCTTTTATATTTGATAATGTTGACTGGAATGGATTTAGTCAATTTATTGGTGATATTCTATGAGATTTAGTCTTTAGCAAATCAGCTTCTGATGCTGCAACTGAATTTACAGAATGAGTGCAAGTTGGTATTAAAACATATGTACCTAGTTGTAGTTGCAAGTTCAAAGCTCATTCTCCTCCATGGTTCAATGCTCATTGTTCTTCTACCATTGGTCATCGTTAACATTTCTATGCTCAATTTTTCCTTACAGAACTGATGAATCTAGAGGGGCTAGCAATGTTGTAAAAGGTGATTTCTGATGCTAAATCATGCTATACTGTGTGTATCAGAACATTTGTTTCTACTCAAATACTTAAAAATGAAGATTTGAAGATTTACTATTTATTTCTTTTGAATTGTGGCAACTCTGTCATCACAAATTTAAGATTGATTGCAAATATTATTTATGGGCTTGATCAATCAAAAGCTCATGTTTTTTATTTGATTCCGGTAATTGTTTTGAAAGGGGATACCTCTAAACTTTCTCTATTGCTGTTCAAACATTTTAATTTGTTCACAGGAGTCGTTTTTCGCATTTCTGGAAATTTTCTAATAATGTTCTTGTCTTCAGGAATGTACTTGATCCATCTGATCAATTTCTGTTATTAGTAAGCTCTTTGAAAGGCATATCAACAAGGCACTGATATAATTCTTGTAGAACTTTTATCTTTTTGATGATGCTTAATAAGGATTTAGAGGATCTCGCTCCACTAATGACCTTGTGACTGTAATCACAGAACATATTTGAAAGTCTTGTGCAAAAAAAGTTAAAACACTTTATATTTCCAAGGTATTTGATAAGGTGTGGCACGCCGGTTTACTTTATAAGCTTTCTAACTATGGTATGTGTGGACTTATCTTTGAAATCCTTCAGTTCCTTCTTTCAAATCGTAAAATGCTTCTCGCTTTGGATAGAATTACACCTGATGAATATTCTATTAATGCTCTGTTCCTCAATGTTCTATTCTTGGTCCAACTCCCTTCCTTCTGTACATCAATAATTGTTCTAATAATTTGCTTCAGCTTATCAGCACCTATATTGATTATACTGCCTGTATCTTGGCATTGACCACAAAGCAATTTAACAGGAACAAGTCAAACTTGCAGATGATCTATAATCTGACCTTCAGGGTGTCGTAGAATGGGGTTGGGAGGGGGCGGAGAAATAGCTGCTTTCTTCCAATGCAACTAAAATACAACTGATTTTTTTCAACAAATAAACGAGACCTTATTTCCGGCCAATATTCATGGACTATCATTCTGATGTTAACCCTTGTGAGGCTGCCTCTCCTCTAGGGAAATATTGATCAGGAAGGATGCTTCGCTTGTAGACTTCTCCAGTTCTTTCTTAGGGTTCTTATATTTAACCTGTTGCCATATCTCCTTCTAAAAAGGTTGGATCCTTGTATCACGTTAGAGCTTATTTAATGCGCGATGCCTTTTTGTATCTCTATAAATCTATAATCTGTTCTTGTATGGGGTATGTCTTTTCTTCAAACTGAAAAATGCAACATTGTCTGTTTGATTAAAATTGTAGTTAATGTTGTTTGTATTTTCTTCTCTTTTTCCATCTTTTTGCCAAAAATTTCGAGAAAATTTATTTAAACTGGTTTTGCTTTGACTTCCTTGGTTCGGTGTAAAGGGCAAGTATCACGGTTGCAGCTATGTTTATTCCTTTCCTGCAACCACAACTGACAAAGATTTGGCTCTTCCGCAAGTTGGAAGTATAAAGGTCCTGCTGCGCAATATTATGAGATTTACTTATAATAGGAAGTAATTGCCTTGTTCTTGTCATGGGGCTATAAGAATTTTTATAGGTCTAAAAGCATCAGCTATTGACCTCATTACATTAGTAGGAACACTTAAATCAGATTATAGCCCTTCTTAAACCCATCCAGCATTTCTGTGGTTCCAGTGTGAATGTAGGTATATTTAACTGAGGGGCTGCTTTGGGGCTAACACTATCGGATAATGTGATAAACAGAAAAAAATTAAGGAAACCCCTTTCCAGTCCATCGGACAACCTATCACCTTGGTATGCATGTACATTGGTTCTAACAACACATAGGTAGATAAAAATAAAAGACTGAAGAGGTGGTTGACAGAGGTGGTTGTCCTTTGGAGGTCGAATAATTGAGATGCTATTTTTCTTAAAAAAATATGGCTTCCAATGTAAATGTCATTATATTGGAAAAATCAGACTAGAGCATTTTACTTTTCTCCTTCTCTCTCAGTATTTTATTTAAGGGACATTTACTGTTAAGCTTCTTGCTTGATAAAATCAAAATAAGGAGTATAGTAAGTAGGCTGGGTTTTGTCCATTTCTTAACTTTTGTTTTATTTCAAATTGTAAAAAACTTTTTCAACTGTAAAGCATACAAGACTGGAAAAAGATGTTGTATGACTTCTTTTCTCTCAAACAATAGGGTATTCTGTAAGACCATTGCTTTCAACTCAGAGAAAGTNAATTTGGGTTCTTTGCATTCTTTGCTCTCTTTTCTTTCCCTCTTTTCTTTCTCTCTCTCTCTCTCTCTCTCTCTCTCTCTCTTTCTCTCTCTCTCTCTCTCTCTCTCTCTCTCTCTCTATATATATATATATATATATATATATATATATATTGTTTTATCAGTTGTTTTTTTCTGTCTTTTCTCCTCATTTTCATTTTCATTTCGTTCCAGTAGCGGTTGCATGAGAAACATGATAAGTGGGGCACATTATTGGGGGGGTGTCTGACGCACAAATTCTCTGTTGTAAATGTCATTATATTGGAAAAATCAGACTAGAGCATTTTACTTTTCTCCTTCTCTCTCAGTATTTTATTTAAGGGACATTTACTGTTAAGCTTCTTGCTTGATAAAATCAAAATAAGGAGTATAGTAAGTAGGCTGGGTTTTGTCCATTTCTTAACTTTTGTTTTATTTCAAATTGTAAAAAACTTTTTCATAAGTAAAGCATACAAGACTGGAAAAAGATGTTGTATGACTTCTTTTCTCTCAAACCATAGGGTATTCTGTAAGACCATTGATTTCAACTCAGAGAAAGTAGATCACGGATATTAAGGCCACTGCATGGTGCTAGGATAACAAATGTTTCTTTACCATTTTTCTCTATTTCAGCTTTAGTTCTTTCCTGTCATATCTTATAAACAAATCAAGTTGGTCGAGATATAGGAATAAATTTATTTTCAGCAGGTACTATTTCAGCAAAAATGTGATCATACTCATGCATTTCAACTGCGTAACTTATTACTAAGCACAGTTCTTAGTTCAAATAAATTCAACGAATTATGCAGCGCAACCTTCAACTCCCTTTGAAATTTTTAGAAAATTGTTGCCATTCTAATTTTTATTGATGACTTCACAAATATCCTCATGTTATCGATGTTTTTCTGCCTCCTCTGATGTTATTAGTTCACCTTGGTTATTTTCCGCATGTACCCCATTCTCAGTTGAGTTCAAGTTTTCATTTTGGTCAAACGCTTTTCCACTAGTACTTGACTGTACCAAGATCCCAAAATAGGTGAACAGACGTCAAGTATATTTTTGTCAACACAGAAACCCTCTTAAAACCGTGTTAACCAGAGGCCCTTAAAGAGCTCTAAAAATGTCTGCATAGGCCTGGCTCCCGACAAAAACTGAAAATCAAATTTCCAGGGATGTCTTTAAGATGCTATATTACCACTGCATTCTAAATAATTTTCAAAAATTCTTTCTCTGTTTCAAACAACGTTTTGCCTGCCACAAACTGAGATATACTTGTTTAGGAGATAAAGTGCCTGTGTGATGCCAGGTGCAGGTTGTTCATCCTTAAAACTCATTAATAGAATAAACAAGACGTGCTTAGAAGTTACAGATAAGGATCTTGTGTTAATCGAGTTTACTTAAAGGGGCAGTGTAAAGGTATTTCCCAATATTGCTGGAACTGATTAGGCTATAAAATAGCATCTGGCGCTGGGCCGCGAATGCTGTGAAAAATGGGAAATGAAACACTTCAAAGAAATTGGATGAGCTTAGTCTGCATTATACTTAGAAACATTAGAGACAATTTATGCTCAAGATTTTTCCCACCTCCACTTGGTAGAGAAAAAAAATATTAAAAGAAAAAAAATAAAATAAAATAAAATTAATTAATTAAATTTAAAAATTATATATGGCTTTCAATTGTTTTATATCACCAGTTAAGAAAATTGGCAGATATTTTGCAATCCTCTTTATTTTCCTCAGCCATTCACAAATTTGGCGGGTTTCCTCAATTCTGTCATTTTTTTTGTATTTATTAAGACCCGCTTAATTTATTATTATTTTTCTGGGATTTTGGTCTAGCCGATTGTCAGGTAAAAAACTCTTACTTCACATGAACATAATTTCATTTGCAATATTCAGCGTTTTTTCTACGAATCGTTTATTTCCAAATTCCATTGATGATCCTGGTTGTACTTAACTCTTGTCAGCGTCATCTGAAAACTTTTCTAAATATTCTCTTTGATTCCACCTTGCATTATTATCTTTTCGCGAGGCCTCCAGCAAGGTGTACTTATCAGTTTGATCCTTTATCCAGTCCTTGAAATTCCCCTGCAAGGTTTTGCACATCCGAAACATTCGAAGATTAATTTTGACCAATTAATCAAATGAAGTCAAAAACTTTCGAAAAATTGAATCTACTTATAAATTACACGAACAGTTAACATTCAAATGACATTCGAATCTTTTATTTATATCAATAATTTTAAGACTGCTCTTAAAATTTTGTAATTAGCAAAGGTGCCGCGTGGAATGTTAAAATCAGAATTCGGGGCATTTAACGAAGTGCAACCCTTGGGCATACATAACCCATGTGGCTTTCAGACAGTGCACAAACAATAGAAATGGAGGATAGTACTTGTCTTGAGTCATAACTATGGGCATTGAGAACTTAGAACGCCTTACAGTGTCGTCTGATTGGAAATGCGATTCGCAGAGTTGTACCGTATCGCTCTATAATTGTCTTTCAAATTTATCACCTTGATCCCGATAATTTGTTGTAATCGCTAGCATTTTATTCCTCCACTGCTTCGACTTTTCATCCTTTCCTGTGGAAACCTTAAACAGTCCGCTCTTTCTATCGAGATTACTCTTTTGTCAACTTATTCCACATCCATTCAACCAAAACTTTTCATCAGAAATATTTCGATCGTGCGTGCCAATTGAAAAGGAAATTCCAAACTGTAAGTAACCAAGTAAAAAACAACGATAGAAAATAACAAGATAAACTAAATTGTTACATGCACCTCCTTCCTTTGATCTGGTGTAGCCGTAATTACTCGTGATTTTGTAGATATGACGCAAAGAATATCACTACTGTTACAAGCAAGGAGGGAGGAGGGGGATAAAAAAAACCCTGACCTTCCAGCGAAGTGAAATGGTGAAGGTGAATATTTTAAAAGAACGATTCCCGGGAATACCNCTAACTTAATGCTAGGCACTCTTAATAAAATATTTTCATTCCTTGTTCTGTTGCACATTACGTCGAAATAGTTTTCAAAATTTGAAAGAACTATAAGTAACCAAGTAAAAAACAACGATAGAAAATAACAAGATAAACTAAATTGTTACATGCACCTCCTTCCTTTGATCTGGTGTAGCCGTAATTACTCGTGATTTTGTAGATATGACGCAAAGAATATCACTACTGTTACAAGCAAGGAGGGAGGAGGGGCATAAAAAAAACCCTGACCTTCCAGCGATGTGAAATGGTGAAGGTGAATATTTTAAAAGAACGATTCCCGGGAATACTAAGGTAAGAATAATGAAAACCTGTTCGAAGCTGTGGCAGATAAATAAAAGATAATGACCTAAAAGCCTAACGCTTAGATATGTTTTAATTCATGTTATTTTCATTAAAAATATCAGGTAAAAATAACTGTTTGCACAATGAATCAAAAGCTAAGGACGCCATACACAATTAACGAAAATTAAGTAAACGAACAATGAAATAGTAAGTCCCTTTCATTCACTATTATAAGCCTCGTTAATTTTAAATAGTAAAACAAAAAGATGTGACTTGGAAATATTGCTTGCTTTGCAGAAATTCAAGAGGGCCGATTGTTTTTCAGCACCATAATTATTTGCAGGACGTGAAAATGTTTGGTGGAATTCAAATCTTTGTGCATAGAATAAAGGGATATTTTTAGAAGTCCTTGCAAAGCGCATTGTCTGCTGGACGAATTGTGAAGATTTTGCCCTTCAAGTTTTTCAACTGAAATTCATTACAACTAATAATTAAGGAAGCCCTTCGCTTGCCTGTTGTTGTGAATTTCTGCCAAACGTTAGTTGACAGGAAACGACATTTGGCAACAACTGCGACGAAAAAATTGTTTGAGCCAGGATAAACAAACTGGGATCAGTTCCATATACTCTCGGGTCTCGAATAATCAAGATTTTCTGGGTTTTTTTCCAAACCTCTCTTATTTTACCCACCCCACAAATCAAATATTAATTTTCCTCAACAAAATGTCTGTGTTGAGTAATAGCATTCCCGTGACGATTAGTTTCACGAAACGTGTTCGGCGTGCCAACCAAGGACAAAGATACCCACTGAGGATGGAGTAATTGTTGGAAACCGTTGAAAATGGTCTACTGGGCGATGAAGTGCAATTTTTGTGGGCCATGTGTTCAATTATTTGGCACAAGATTGTAGTGGAAAATGAAAAAGTCAAAAATGTATTTTGCTTTCTTTCCCAAGATATACAATATCACTTATGCCAATTAAACGAGTCTTCACAAGTTTGATTTTTCTAAGATTGCCAGTCCCCATCTACCCACATACACCAGTTTTTCACAACCAGCAACTCATCAACAATTAAGTAAATTTTTGTCTCCACCAGTTATCCCAATCCCATTATTATTCAAAACCTAAAAGTAGTAGTAATTTTGGCGAACAATGCTTTAATGGTTCATGATGCACAAAACACCCAGGTATGAGCCAAAATAAAAATAAACTCGAAGTTTATTCATTGCCAAGACCAATTTTACATACGTCTTAATTATCTTGTCTGAAGAAAAACGCTTATCTTAAGTACTCATTTTGCCACCCAAATGGGTATGGACCATTATTTTCGAAAGAAAACCCTGGAAATTGGGCACCATAAACATTGATAACTTTCTTTTACTTTTTTCCCTGATACTCAAGAATACCGATCTATTACGAAGCCTCACTGTCCAAACTATTATTTGGTAATGTATCATGCGGTGTATATGTTTCTACTCATCACTGAAGACTGGAGTAGTTGTACAACTGGGGTATCTTCACCTTCAATATAACCTACTACAGAACAACGACTAAATGGTGTGTTTCCTTGATGTGATGCAGCAATATGGAATGTCATCAATAATTAAGTATGGCACTGGATGGTTAAGTTAACAAGGGGAAACTATCTTTGTTCCTTTTGAAAGCAATTCTCTTAAAATGTTTTTTACAGTACTTTTGACTGGCTGAAAGGAATTTCATATTTAGTCTTTCATTTGGTACTCACGATTATTTTTTGTTTGTCGTGTAGCACCGTTACATCGATGTTACCTTGCAGGGTAAATTATAGTAGGATGTCGAGGAAAGATACAACGGGCGTTGTCGTTAAACTCTCTTTATAGAACTTTTCAATATCTGCGTCTGTGAGTCCATTGGCTTAGGGTATGGCAAAACTAGTTAATTTGTCTGACAGACAGGGTTCTTCTTAGTTGTACTGAGTCTACTTTGCACAAAAAAACACACAACTTCTAAAAAATCCCAATGACAAACTAAAAAGCAACCAAAGTTATATTGATTATCAAGAGAGTTCAGTATAGCAACAGTAATACAGTTTACTCAAGGGTCAAAGGGAAATTCTAAGCAATTTTCGAGAAAAAATTCATGTGGTGCAGAAAAAAAGAAGAAAATGATATAAACGGCTTACTGCAGTTGTAAATTTCAGAGTTTTTGGCGGGGGAAGCAAATTGCTAACTGATCATTAACATTTGGTTTTTAAGTAAAGTATAAAATAACCAGCTCGTATTCACTCTATTACTGACAAAATCAAAGCAACAGTCTCCTACAATTTACCGGCAACACGGTTGTTGCCTTTACGAACAAAGCAAACCACATCATAATGACTCTGCTAACTCATATGACTGCAGTGTACGATTAAAACTACGTTTTCTACGGTTAATACATAATCGGAACTTGCCACCAGTTGATCATATCACTAAGAGCTGCCAAAAATGAATATATTTAACAACTGTCATTCCTTGGTTACTCCAAGCGAAAGAAATAGAGGCCACTTATTTTAAAGGCGACAGTGGTAAAAGATGACTGAGAGGTTATGTTATTACCTGACGAACTCCACTGAATACTCCAGGTGTAGGGCAGTCCTAGCCACGCCCAGCTTAAAGGATTTTGTGACTGCGTGATAGATCAAATTGTTATATCAAGCGATACGCGCCAAGATTCATAAAGGTAACGCAGTGTTTCAAAAGAAAATATATTATTAAGAGGGTCAAATTCTATCTTATTGCACAACCTTTATGTCACACTATTTACAATTCTCCCTACGTCCAAAATCATTTTTTCGTTAAAAATAGATTACAAAGTTCTTTGATCGATATTTTAACGAGTCAAGTGTAACACTGAATTTATTTTCCCATTACTATTCAAGACGATAAATGTTAAAATGGAAATGAAAAAAAATGAACTCCAAATGGTGATGCAAAATTTATGTTTACAGAAAACCTAAAAGATACACCATTTTAATAAATTTCTTTTCGGCACCTCCAAACAAAACATTCTCAAATGCCCCTCCACTACCATTCAAATAAAATTTGCAATATTATTCAACCTATGACTATATGAATTCCCCAAAATATCTCATTTTTTCTCCGTTGTCAATTCTGTCATTCAGAGATGAGTAATAGAAATTTTCAACATAATCTACCTTGTGAATTTAACAAACCATTAGATGAACTACTGTTACAAATGAATTACACAACAAATAGGTTCTTACAAATCCTATTCGCTGATTGCAAAGCATCCAGTGACACTATCGATTCTCGTCTTATACCACATTCGTTGATAAACAAAATTATCTCAAGAAAGATGACTGTGAACGTAATATCTTTGTTTAACAATACCTTCTTAAAACTCCAGTTCAGGGACCCAGCTGTTACCTGTATGTGCCGTGATTTATCTCGCACTGACTAAAGCCTTTTACCACAAATATAACAGTAAATGTACAAAAAAAGGAGGCTCGTACTTTGTTCCAGTGAATCAAATTCGTCAGTTGGGTTTTTCTCTTGGGTCAATGAGTATCAAAAACCATGAACAACAAGGAAAATTTATGAACACTATGCACCTGCTATTACCACAGGGAATTTCATACCAATGATCCTGACGACTGAAATTAAAGAAGAAAATTTCTTTGACTTCACGACAGTATAAAATGGATATAGAAGTTACGTACTCTATGTTCTTAGCAGGTGAAGAATTAGCCCCAAAGGGAAAATGACAACAAACTCCTTGCTTTCAAACCACCAAGCCTAAAGTACCTACATCAAATTAGCCACTGGATGAAAAACCCTGATGAGAAAGGCCAAAATAAAAAATATATATAGTCTATCTGCCCACCCTATGTGGGAAAAACAAGTTTTTTTGGTTAAGAAAGGTCCCCAATTTGGGAGAATAAATCTGCCTTATGCTAGCATTAACCCAAACCTACAAATCGATACATATTTGTTACTATAAACATCACTTAACGCAGCGAAAAATAACTGGCGAAACGAATAACAAAAGACGACATACAATGACAAACCGTTTTCGCAATACTTAATGACCCAGATCAATTCCAAAAGGTACCTGCTCAAATCCATAGATGGCAGCAAGCCATATGAAACTGCAATCAATAATGTATTACAGGCTGCTTGTCAAAGCAGCTGATACCGGAGACTCAACAAAAAAAACGACACGCAAGTTGTAGTTGAAATATGGTATAGGAAAGTCCAGAATACTGATTTTTGCAAACAAGGAAGTGTTTTTTTCAATGAAAACCCAAATGAAGAAACCCTACAAGCAGAAGCAGTTTATCTCTGTGAAACTCAGTCACAGGTCTTTAAAATAGAAACCAGGCTTAAAAATAAACTACGACGGATACAAAGTATCACACAGAATACACAGAAACGCCAAAACAATCCAAAGATACCGAATACAGAATATTTAAGTCTGAGGATCAAAATATTTAAGGGTTAGAAACTGCAGTGGAACTTCGAAAACGAAATAATAAGCTGCATTGTCGTCCTCTGTTTCAAAATCTTTAATCTGAAATAATATTTTCACAATACTAAGTCAATATATTACAAAGACACTGACGTTGGCTCGACCTCTGGCTGTTCTGTTGACCTGCCTGTTATTCTGCCAAAGTCTGTGCTGCATAAACGAGAAAATGAAGTTTATATGCAATTCAAAGCATGTTTATGGCTGTCTATGGCTGTCTATGGCTGTCCCATGACCTTCTGGATAACATTTCTAGGCGTGGCTATTAATTTTTACCAAATAATTAACAAATTAATCACAAGATTACACGTCAAACAGCATTATTATAAGCGAGGCAAGGAAAACACCCTAAACCTAGAAAGAGAAAGCAAAAATAATTAAGAAAAAATACGAACCGACATTGCGTTCCCACCATTCTACTCTCTTGCGCAACAGCGCTACGAACAATGACGTGCCAACTAGGAACCAGCCAGGGCCCCCAATCATACACCTGAAAGTTTTGTACCATTTCGGAGCGCGTGTGGATCAGGTAGTTTTGCAGTTGATTAACTTGTACTTTCTCACAGTCTAGTTCTTTACATACCACATGAAATTACCGAAACCACAGGCATTGAAAAGTTAATGGGTAATAACTTGCTTACCAAATCAAGTTCAAAAAAAGAGTTAGAAAAATACTCTAACCTTTAACATGGTACCAGGAAAGGCATCTAAGAAAATATAGCTGTAAAAGTATGGGTAAAAATCGTACGTTTGACCTGTTCTATGTATTTACAATGGAAAATAAAAGCAAATTTCGCTTTTCGATCCCTGACGATGTGGGAAGGAATTCTACCATAAATCAGTGAAGAGCAAGAAGATCCGTTTGCAAGGGGAGTGTTACGGCGAATTGATCTACTGTAACTTTCAAATCATGTACACTATGACCTTTAAAACTATAAAATTAGCGTAACTACTGCCTTATGTAACACAGATCGAATAAGGAATCCTTGCCAACAGCGAGAAATAGAAGAAAGCGTTTGAATTTAAAGCAAAGTAGTTCATTGTAGGATGGCCAGTTACCTCCATCGCACTTATAGTGTGGGTCCGGGTGACGGTGCTGGTGCAAAGTATCCTTGTAAAATGTCCAGCAACAGGTTCTAAAGCTAAGTGTTAAGAAAATATTTTATTTGTGTGGATAAATGTACGTGCGTAACGATTAATTCTCTTGTATAGTGACAAATAGTCTTTGTAAAGATTTCTGTGGCCTGGGTAGTAAAATTAACCAAAAAATGCTTCAGCTGAGTTAAAAACCAGTTGGCAGGTTACAACCCATCTACGGTTTTGTGCTTCAAAAACCACAATGGCTCTTTCTTATCCTCAAGCTATTAACTTTTCAACTCACTAGTACAATAACAGAGCCACAGCAAACGCTAAATTCACACAAACTTATTGCCTATTGTATAGTAAAATCAACGTAAATACTTTGAAGGAGCTACTAATAAAACCTAAACTTACACAAAAGTACTAAAATTTCGACAAAATGCATGTCAAGAGTGTAATAGCTCATTATTTAAATAACATATGTATTTATTAAGCTGTTAAAACCCTAATCATAAGCACCTAGGTTGCTGATGATGGCGTGGAAGAAAAGGCTGCCGGAGAAAAGAAAATATCTGGATTTACCCTTTCAATGGGGGGCTCCTTTTCCGGTCGCTTTTCAACAATGACTAGTCTTTCTTGAATGGGAACAAAAACAGAGTCCTTCGACGATATAAGCTCAACTGATCTTGTAGTATTATTAACCTCGCTTCCATGGTTTAATCCGGAAGAGTCAAATTTGAATATTTGGGCTTTAGCATGCGGTGGCTCAGAGACTCCGAATGGCGGAGAATAAATTGTTGTATTTGCAGGAGATACTGAGGATGGTGACATACGAATAAAGCCCGATGAATGCGGTATATCACTTTTAACTGGCAAGGTAAATTTGGTAGGCCAACCAATCCTTCCTGATGAAGATTTTGAAAGAGTGAATTCTCTCGGAGGGCTGATCACTCCCAAACGAGATTGTTGCAATCGAGATTCTCCTTCCACAGTTTCCAGGCCATAACGTTCATCCTCTCCACTAGGCATCGATGACGATGTATTATGACATGGGTCTCTCCCAAGCGCATCTGAATTTCTTCCTCCGACAGTTATAGTTGATGAAAAAGGAAGTTCGTGACCATCAATTTTGAGGGGTGAACTAACTTGCCGGGCCCGAGGTGGTGAAAAAGGAGTTGAATTGCCAAACTGAATTCTCTTTGGGGATACAAGTGTACAAAGTGAGCCTTTTCGGGCAAAACTATCGATTGAGACTTGATTCAGTGTTGGTGAAGTAACTTGTCTCGGAATTTGACTGGGAGGTTTTACTAGTAATGAACTCTTTGACAATTGAAGGCTCATTTCTTCATCCTCTGGGTCAAAGCTATCGGTATGGTTACAGTCTATACCAAGAAGTGAACCTCGTGAATACTCATCTCTAATTTCATCCATATCATACGTTGGTGATATTGAAGGTGTTGAAAGCGAATCATCCTGCATATCAAATGGTGACACTAAAGGGTCTCGTGCATTGTTATTTTTTACTTGGGGTTCAGTACAATCGTTCTCTTTCATGACGGGTGTCGCATTCATTCTACTAAGAGCCTCTCTTTGGGCAATCTCTCTAAGTTTTGCCCTCCTTTTATTCCTGAATTCACTCCTTTCATCGGCACTACATGGTCTGTGACCAGGACTACGCCCAGCCACTGCGGTGCCAAGCGCTCTCTCTGCGCTGTCTGTGCTCGAACTGGTCAGCAGCACTGTTGACGATGCCTTACACGGCTTCAGAGGAATCGCAAATTTTCTCTGAAGCTTTGTTTTCAAATTCTTTTTGCCCATTGTCCCCTTTGTTACCTTTTCATCCTCTGTTACCTTTTTAAGTTTCTTAGGTGGCGTTTTCGCTGTGCTTTTTTCAATCGATTCCGCCTGCATAATAAAAAGAAACATGGCTACTTATGAACAAACCTGATAGATCAAAGGGTATTTAGTCATTAAAACAATACATTAAAATGGGCAACAAAGTTTACTGTTCCGTCTGCCCTTTTCATTAAAACATAATCTTCAGGTAAGTCTGATAGTGCTTATTTCAAATCTGAAAATCGTTTTGCTCGATCACATCAGTTTTTTAAGCCATTCAAATTTAAATTTTTTACTATCTTTACAACAGACATAATTGATGAAAGATAAAGTAACTACCGGTAATTTTCTGAAAAATAAATTGTTTTACATCACAACTGCTTTTCACGTTTCGTTAATAAAAAATATCATAACACGGTGTTATTTGTTCTGGTATTGTCAAAGAAATGTTCCAGTATGTTGCTTTTGCATTTGTAAGCGCTTTTTAAGTCTCTTTGCAAAAACTTGCAATGATCTGCCACCTTGCTTGGCTTGGACTTGCCTTATTACCTATTCTCAAGAAGTTTTATATCTTGATGGAATCATTCTCCATGTTCATGAGGTATATCACCCATGTCTGAAGTCAAATGGTCAAGATGTGAGAACGAAATGTGGATTTCTGAGAAATTCTGTGAGGTGCAATACATCTCTAGATTTTGTTCACTTCCAAGATGATGATAAACTGCATGTTAAGAAGTCAAGTCAAGCCGAATCAAGAAAAATCAGTTACAAAAAAAAATTTACAAAATGCTTTTTAAACGTATAGCCGTACGCTAGCATGAATGGCGATACGCTGGGTAATTTTTAATGATATCAGAAACATTACATAAGTGGGAAATGGCAGGAGGGAAAGAAACTTCCCAATTGAGAAATTTGGAGCAAACAAGCAAGTAGTAATGGCATAAATCAGATTTGGGGTTGCCAATGTTTACGGTTAACGTAAAACTACAAAAGTATGCAATGTTTTTCCTAAATTACTCACCTTCTTCCTGGAATGCACGTGACAAAGTGGTCTCTCATTAACAAAGTCGACAACTGGTGTGGCACAAGATGCTCCATCTGGAAACTTTGCTGTACATTTTCCAAATAACACCTGTGAGCCATCAGTTCCAATATCTAGTTACCATAGTAAAGGAATTTTAGCACATATTTCTAACAACTGATCTATCAACTGATCATGAAAAAGCTTTTTTTAAAAAAACCCAACATAACAAACAAACAAACAGCAAAAAACAAGCATACTGAAAGTCACCACAACTATGTACGTAGAATGAGTTGCAAACCAAATGAAATAAATATTAAATTAAGTTTGGGAGTCGGCTGCGGAAAAGGAAAGAGCAACAACCTTTGCAGAAGAAAAGAAGAGAAAGGCAAGCAGTATGATCTCAACATAAACTATTAAGAGCATCTGGTGTAGGATGGATGCCAGAGGCCAGAGCTGCCACCAAAATTAGAAGGTAACAAAGCCTGACATTCGGTTATCATTTTTGTCGCCAAACCTTGATTATTTCCACCGCATTGTAACCCAACGAGAGCGAGGTTGCCTAAAGTCACATTACCTGTAATGCCACAACTGAGTCACTATAAAGCTTATAGCCACTACAAAAATTTCGGCGTATTTGGCCAGTTAATTGAACCTGAACATTCTGACTAATCTTCGAAGTCTTGACAAAACCGAGAACATTCCAAAATACTAACTGGATGACAAAACTCCTGTTTGAAGGAGCTGGATATTGGATAAGGCAAGTGGCCAGCTGATGAATCAGCAACCAACGAAGATAAGAATGATGGTAAGGATGACGACGATTTTGACGCAAGGATTGAAAAATGCTAATAATAACCTGGCGTTTTATAATACTTATTTGAAATTATATCTAATTATTACACCGTTTTGGAAAATTTGGGGCTTTTGGGTGGCATACGTTTGATATCGTACAATGATGGTACAACAAACATTACATTTAGTTACTTTCAGGTAATGCTTTTACTGCTACCACTAAAATACTATCTGATACTATTCTTGATCATCCTATATTTTTATTCTACCTTCGTCTAGAAACAGTAGCAGACTATAACGGAATTGTGAAAAACTTAAAAATTTGTTTTAAAAAATTAATACCCTCATGAAATGATAAGTTTTACACCACAAGTGGCATTTTAGTTGATTAATTTGAAATATTTTATCCATTATACAAGTTAGTCTTTGTCAAAAACTAACACTTACTGGCCAACACTATTTTGCTTTGGTGATCATCATAAGGTAGAGAGGTGGTGTAATCATGTGAAAAAATCTACTGCATAATTCCAAACTGCTGCCTGGTTATGCTAATGTACATTTAAAAAATGCGTCAAATAGTAATTAAATAAAATGTTATCACTGTGGCTTTTAACGGTCCAGAAGATGCAAGAATTTTATGCTTGTAACGCAGCATATTTTCCTAAATCAAACCAGACTGCATGTCTCTTGTCCGATAACATCACCCTAACCAATGTACACTGCTATTTTTCTGTCGCACTACAATTTCATATTTAATTAAAGACTCAACTACCGAAATTCTTTAAACTGTAAAGCTTGCTCCAGTTATTTTTTACTTCAAACCGGGTTACATACAATGTTTATGGAAGGTACACATTATAGGACCAAGTGCCCCCCAAACCATCAACGGTGAAAAATAAGTAGGCTCACTTGGATTGGTATGGATTACGCGGTTTTCCACCATTCCTTTAACCAATTCTATCATAAACGGCACCAATACCTTCAATTTACTATGCGGCTTCTTCCAAAGATAAGCATCTCCACTCACTTCTCTGTGTGTTCTAATTGTAGTCTCTCCCGCCTTCTCTCTCTCCAATATTAATAGGTGTGATCAATATGTTACCCTCCAGTGAACAATACTTACATATTACTAAGTCTACTCAAACGAATATAAGCAATCAATGTAGCCTTATCTTACTATACATTCCCTACATTTTAAATCTTTTTATCTGACTGTATCAAACATCATCTTTCAAAAGGCTTTTGGTTTATCTCTCAATTGTCAATGACAATTTAACAAATTTGTTATTTAACCAACAGTGAATTAGACCACCTAAACACAAATGGGTGAAAAATTACAAACATAACTCCATCTGACCTTTTACCGTTCTTCAAGAAACGTTCCAAACATAAAGAAATGACCACGGTCTGTATAATTTTTAATTGTCTCCCTCAGTTTAACGGTCTTAAGCTAGTTCGAGAAATATATATTCTCAAGCAAGGGGAATATCACAATGGCGCAGCGATAAGAACCAACAAAGAATACAGATAACCGCTCTAAAAGAATGAAAAAAGCCCAAATCAAATATGAAAGGTCCTTTGGAAGAAAATAGGTAAGTAACACAACTCTACGCTACTTGCAGCTTGTCATTAAAACCACGCAAACAAAACTTAATGATCGGAGCATTTTGAGGATATATATACACCATATTCCGCTCTGGTCAGGTCTTTGTAGGTATCAGGCAAAATATGTAAAGAATTAGTGAAAATAATTGCAGCAATGCCAAAGATCCAAAGTAACAGTTGTCTAATAGGCCATTATGGAGCAATGGATACATATTTGCTGAGCTTCCATGCTGTATTGACCAACCTACATTATTTCTTCATACAATACTTAAACGTTGTTTGTTTCCATTCAAATTTTGAATACACCTCACTTTAGGTATTCTACAAATATTTACGCAAATCAAAATATCCAAGTAGATCGTAATGACGGTATCAAATTTGACGTCGGTTCAAATAATATTCCTTTTACGGGTAATTATTGTGGATGCTGCTCACAACTCGGCCAAGAAATCGAGTGTGTTTCATTTTTTGTGTGTGTCACACAAGATCGTACCTAAGCCATTATCGTAATCCATAAAAATTAATCATACACGAGTAAAAGGAGAGTGAGACCTCAACAAGATAAAAAAAACCCCGTAGAATGAATAAGGGTGAACAAAAGGATACGTTCCGAGCAAAATCCGGTATAGGGCAGAGCATTTTGTATACAGTTTTTTTCAAGTTGATAGGTGCATTTCAGATCACTCGGAATCACCTTTCTTACTCTGAAAATAAAAAATATATACGAACTGAAAAATAACGAAAAACACGTTAAAATATTTATTAATACAAAATTGATTTACCCAATGGGTTTATGACAGCTCCTCTAACAATTCAGCTATAAGCGCTAGTTAAAGTGTATATGATATAAAGCTACAAAAATCAACACTTCTGTTTAAGTTTCCTTAACATCTTCATATTATATTTCGTATTATTCCATTTTTTTCATATGTACAGAATAAAAAATCCCTTTAGGCACAAACAGGAATGTATATTTGTGAGAGTTCATTTGTCTATGCATACGCTCAAATTTTCTACAAAGAATTAAAAAAAAGAAGACAAAGCAAGTTTTACCGCTTTCTTGTAACCTTCATCACTTGGCAAATGGACTAAGCAAGGTCAATAGTAAAAAAAACAATAAGAAAACTGTTCAAAGTTCCGATAGTGTTGCGCATCTGCAATTCTAACAATTTCGATAGGTTGCAACATGAAATAACGAGTTTGTTCTGTTATGAGAATGCTGTTGGATCTTTCAGCATCACTTTTACTGGGAACCAATTAAAAGAAATAAGATTGTATTTTTCACTCAAAAAAACGAGTCATGTAGGCTATTGGTGCTGCTGGTAAGTTGAATCCACATAAATAATTTTCCAGGCAAAAAAACCTTAGATTAAAACACTCTATAATCATAATCAACCCAAAAATAAGGCAATCTATTTTTTTAAGCCTGTTTCTGTTTATCTGTTTCTGTTGACTTTTTTCGGGCACAGAAAAATAACAGTAAGGGCTACTTTTCTGTTCTAACCAGTTCTGCAAGCCAGAATCAAGAAATTGTGTTTGTCTAAATCATTATGGGAAACCTTAAAAATTTAGCATTCTTTCCTTAAGGCAAGAAAAGTATGTGAAGAAAATTTTTTAAGCCTATCAAGCCAAGGAAAACTATTGATCTCCGTTTGTCTGTTATGGCTTGCTCCAGGGGTCTAAAATAAATTCCAGGGCTGCCAGGAACAAAAATGATGATCATGATTGTATTAATAACAATAACAATAGTAACAATGTGAATACGCTCAGCAAAGGTAGGAAATATTTGTTACTTTGTTCATATCGTTTGACCTGAAAACTCAAAAACTAGCAGAAATGGAGGATGGTTGGGAATCTACACGTCACAAAATAAGAACGACAAACTAATAAAAAAAAGAATCCAAGAAGGCAAAAATTCCTTGATCGCCTAGTATTTCTAGGGTACTTATGACATATAAGGCAACCTCGCGGGAGGTGCTCATTACTTTGTAAGGCCACTAAGAAAACCATCTTGCTTTGGGAAACTTATAATCAGATTCTACACCACCTCTAATAGCTCAATTATACAAAAAAGGAATTTATAGTCTCACCTAAAGGCCTTCCTCCTACTTCCATTACAAAGAGCATTTGCAGTTGCAGCAGTGTTCTGTCGTGCTGATTTTATAAGTCTGGCAAGAACTGAGTATGAGAACTCTTGTTGACTTAACTTTTCACGAATTGATAAACTCAACTGTGCATGTTGGTGACGTAGTTGATACAGCTGGCGTTTTCTTTGATAGCTAAAGCATAAGAGCAAGAGGTTAGATTAAAGATCAAGATTATATTTTGGGCTAGATTAGGTATCAGGCAGGCTGATGAAAAAATCGCCACAATTTTCAAATAATTGACAGGTCAGAGTTAGCAATATGTACAAATGGTATTTGTGATCCTTCCTATTTTCTATGTAAATCTACCTTTTGTAAGTTACACATCCTCAAAATGTCAATATAAAAAATATATATTTAGTTTTTTATGAAATACATTTAAAGATATCATGCTCCAATCCTGAAATTTCTTACTTGGAGTGAGGCAGTCTAGCTCCTTATCTATATTTTACAATAAACTCATAGTACGATCCAAAATCCCAACAAGTGTCTATACAGCTGAGGTACAAAGACCCAAAGAAGACTGGAGTTTCTATTTAAGTTTAAATTCTTTTGACTGAACTATTCCAATAGAATCCCAGCTAAGCAAAGTAAGACTTGAACATATCATGCTTATTACTTTGGTGTGTTTAATGAACATTCCTCTATATCTTTACTACTAATTCTGCTATCATACATAGTAGTCTGCCAATGCACCCAAAAGAGGAGTTACAAAGGTCACAACAAAGAGAATTACTTCTCCTGTGTTTGATTGCAAAAGGCATTCAGTCAGTAAATAAAACCTAAAATCTTAATAATATTGAAATTAATGGTGTGTCAGTGTAGTAAAGACTGTGTCAGATTACAAATCAAAACTTGGAACATAAAGTTGTACTTCTCAAAATGAACTCTGTGATAAAACAGATTTAATACCCATATTCAGTGACAAGTTACCAAAGAAATGCAAACAAGGAAAAAAGACAAACCTCAAGAACTCATCTAAACTGCATGATTTGTTAAAGTTGCATTTTGTCAGCAATGATGATTCAAATGCAGACTGGTGAATTAGTTTATTTTGGTCATGAAATTCTTCATCTGTGCTGTGGAACACTAAAGTAGAATGAGATGAACTGGTGAATGAATAAATTAAGCTAAAACAACCAAAAAGATCTGAAAAAATATTGAAAATATAATTATTCATGCAAAATATTAAACCCTATGCAAAACTACTGTCTAAAATCCTGACAAAATGTACATTTTCTAATTCAACCATGTCCATCATTCCTCAATTGCATACTTAAATAATGCAATTGATACACGTTGAAGGTATTACATCAAACAGAAGAAATTCAACTTATCTATCATACTTACTACTGCTACTAGGTTTAACTTATCTACATCTCCCATAATTATACTTTATGTAAATGAAGTACAGCAAATACTTTAGCATCCAAACAGAAGAGCCTAATTTACATGAAACACATTCATATCAGTTCAAAATTCAAATTATCAGGAGTAGGCAGTTCACCTCAACACTGCTCTAAAATAATTTTTTTCATCTTAAAGTTAACCTGAGTATATGTAAAATCGAAATGGTTCTAAACAATTCAATTATTACTAACAAAAAGAGTGCAAATCAAGCTCTGTAAAACTATTAGCAGCTAAAAAGTAAGACTACGGAATTGTTTTTAATTCTGACAGTCATTTTATACAAAGAACAAACAAACAATGTAATTAATTCTAGAAAAAACACATTTATGATCAAGCAGTACCCAGTGTCTGGGTGCGGATTTAAAAAGGCTGCATAATTCATTGGATGCTCAACGAAGTGTGACAAACTAGTAATTTATATATGATTAAAATAAATTCATGTTTAGTTAATCAAAAATTTGTTGTGATGAAAAACCCAAGCAATACATTTTCATGTTCAGATAACTGAAGTTCATATAGCTAGGAATGTACTTTTATTATGTGAGTTATATCAGTATGTCTAAACCATTTTAATATTGGCTTAGGTGCCTCTGGTGGTATGTGACTTCCTCCATAATACAATTATCAGTGAGTATTTGGTGCTTTTTGGATCCAGTGATACAACCTAAGCTAGTTATACTGTTGCAAAAGTTCCATTTAACAAATCAGAATTAGTGAAATATGAGCAATTGAAAATTTGATAAATGCCACTTTCATTATATTTATGCTAAACTATTAAATTGTTTAAATTACATTACATAATCTAATGGAAAGATCTGACAAAAATGTATCATATCTAAGTATACCTTTTGGCAGAATGCATATCATCATCATCATCATCATCATCATATTCGGTTTAACGTCCGTTTTACATGCTAGCATGTGTTGGACGATTTCTTGAAATTGACTTCCATGTTATCCTATCCTTCACCAGGTCATAAATCATAAATCTTAATTAAAAAGTAGCCCTGTCTATAGATCTAGCTAAATCTAGAAGGGTGGTGAAATAGATTTGGGTGGGTGATACAATATATAAAATAGCAGTAATGCTTATTAAAATATGCATATAAGTTGGAGAGGTACAAACAAAATACTAAAAAAACTGAAACAAGGAAACAAGAGCCAAAGGAATATGGTACATAATAATACTTTCAGCATGGTGTAATCAATAATATTTAAATACTTACAATATCTCTTAAACAGTGGTATCTGCCCATCAGTGCAAGAACATGTCATCTTTTTAAAATTCTCAACATCTTTGTATCTTACATTACCAATAAACCTACAAATTCTTCCTTGACGTTTCAAAAAATGATTCTTAAACTGATCAAATCCTCTTTCTTGTGATGCACTTTCATGCCCATTTTTTTGTGATTT
>RDPX01000020.1:684345-710341 GCA_003991215.1 Morbakka virulenta | reverse complement strand
AAGAATACGCTTAAGTTAAGTTTAATGAAATGAGTGATAGGGAATCCCTTCCAAAAATTCAAAACAGCAAAAAGAACAATAAGAACATTAGAATGGGTAACTGTAGATCGAAGCAAAGAAACCTAAGTGAAGTGTGGATTGATTACAGGAAGGCTTTTGACAGCGTTCCACATAGCTGGATTTTGAAATCACTTGAGCTGTGCAAAGTCTCTCCAGTAATCGTCAATTTCATACGAAGTAGCATGAGGATGTGGAAAACGGCTCTCTCTTTAGGCCAGGAAAACGGAATTCTTAAACTCCATCGCATTAACATAAATTGTGGTATCTTCCAAGGAGACTCTTTGTTTCCACTTCTCTTCTAAATCGCCCTTTTCCCACTCTCGAAACTGCTTAATGCAATAGGCTATGGATACAAAGTTAATGGTAAAGTTTTAGTTCACTTATTTTATATGGACGATCTAAAGTTGTTTGCAATGAATGATAGTGAACTTGAAGAGCTGTTGCAAACTGTAAAGAGTTTCAGTAATGACAACAATATGTCATTCGGATTGGATAAATGTGGTAAAGCAACCTTTAAGAAAGGAAAACTAGTACAGTTAAGTGACATAGAATTAGACGATCATGAAACTATTAAAGATCTTGAACCTGGAGAAATATATATATACTTGGGTATTAATGAAAGTGACGGAATCCAACAAAAAAGTATGAAAGAGAAAGTTAAAAAAGAGTTCTACAGAAGGGTTGGATGTATTTTCACAACGGAGCTTAATTCTAATAATAAAATAGAAGCAATAAATACACTGCCAATTCCCGTCGTTACATATAGCTTTGATGTAATTAATTGGTCTTTAAGCGAGATCCGGAAGATGGATTCGAAAGTAAGAAAGTTTATGACAATATACCGAATGCATCACCCGAAAGCTGACGTGGATAGGCTGTATATCCCTAGGAAAGGTGGAGGAAGAGGAATGATGCAATTGGAACTGAGCTACAAAACTACGACAATAGTACTATGTAAACATATTGAATCAATCTCGGATTGTATGTTAAAATTGGTGCTTGCTCATGAACAGACGAAAAGAGCCCACTCTATCACTAACGGAGGTAGAAAGTTCATGGGAGAACTTAAGGTTGACCAATTGTATACGAGCAGAGTATGTCTTACACCAAGCAAGCTAAGATGGCAAAGCAAACGGCAAAAAATGAAGGAAGAAGAAATATTAATCTAATTTGGAAAAAGAAACCCCTCCATGGCCAATACCCAAAGCAAATCGATGATACTGATGTAGAAAGAAACTCACCCATCAGTGGTTATGTAACGCGGGGCTAAAAGCTGAAATGGAGGGATTTTTACTGGCTGCGCAAGATCAAAGTCTTCCTTCAAACAATTTCCAAGCAGAAATCCTTCATAACGGTGCAAATCCTAATTGTCGGTTTTGTGACTCTTCCAGAGAAACAATAGATCATATAGTTTCTGGCTGTCCAATCTTAAAACCAATTGAATACAAGCTTAGGCATGATCGAGTTGGAGAATATATCCTCTGGAAGGCTTGCCAAAACTTTTTCTCCCATACGCGACTAATTGGTACGAACATAAACCTGAACCTGTCACAGAAAATGAAAAAAGTACAATTTTATGGGACTTTGGGATCCATACGGACAGGACCATTCAGGCCAACCGTCCCGATATCATCATTAAAGATCACAATAAAAAGACGTGTTTGCTAATAGATATGGCTGTACCAACTGATAAGAACGTTTCGGTTAAAGAATTTGAAAAACTCGCAAAGTATAAAGACTTGCAACTTGAAGTTGAAAAAATGTGGAAAATGAAAACCACTATTGTACCGTTAACACTAGGCGCTTTAGGTGCTATAAACAAAAACGTAGGAAAACATATTGCAAAGCTGCCTGGAACAAACTTGCTCGCCGAAATACAAAAAATAGTGCTTAGTGGGACAGCACATATACTACGAAAAGCATTATCATTATAAAACTACCTTCTTACTATTTTACTATACAATTATGTTATCTGATATATAAATTTTTGTTGTCTGAAGCCAGCCTTTCCATTTCCTCAGGTCTCTGGGAGAGACCAAGAGTGGGATTGTATACAGCGACAGAGAAAAGTAAAACCAAAATAATAATAATAATAATAATAATAATAATAATAATAATAATAATAATCATAATAATAATCCGCGTAGACTTGAAATACCAGGTGGCATCTGGCGCGGAATAGCTAGCCCCTTGGCAGTAAAGTTAAAATGCATTCCTGATTAATATGAAAACAAGAAGTCAAAAATCATACCACATTGTCCGTCGCGTGGGTCAACAAGGGACGCGTCCCCAAAGGATGCTGAACCAGCTTGGAGTCGAAAAGTGTGACTGAATCAGCAACCTCTCAAAATGAATTAAACAATGAAAACTCTGATGGTCACCAAGTACAGGGCAACCTACCAGCTGGCCCATCCAGAGTAACATCATCAAATAAGAAAGCAAAAGAAAAACGACAAAGATGGAATAGAGAGGATTATGTAGAAATTATGTATGCATTTTATATGTCACTAGAAAAACCGGCAGGGAGCCATACTGAAAATACCTTTAATATATGAAAAAAACGAAATCCAAATGTGAGACCTTATTTAGATGTATGAATTAGACAATGAAAACTCTGATGGTCACCAAGTACAGGGCAACCTACCAGCTGTCCCATCCAGAGTAACATCATCAAATAAGAAAACAAAAGAAAAACGACAAAGATGGAATAGAGAGGATTATGTAGAAATTATGTATGCATTTTATATGTCACTAGAAAAACCGGCGGGAAGCCATACTGAAAATACCTTTAATATATGGAAAAAACGAAATCCAAATGTGAGACCTTATTTGGATGCAAATAAATTAGTCAATATCAGGCGAGATATTTTGAAAAACAATAGGTTAACAGAGTTCGAACAAAGAGAAACCAAGGAGAACGTAAAAATGGATATTAGAGCTGTTGAAGGTGTGGCCATAAATGTTTTAGAAAATGAGGATGAAGCATTTACAGATATTCCAGTTCATAAAGGTTCTGATGATTAATTAACCCAGGGAGGTACTAGGAACCATGGTAATAGATATGACGTAATCAATGGTGATGACCAGGGCATTCGAATCCAAGATCCTAATGCTGCACCAGATGCAGAAAGAAGAGAAGTTGACGATCCTGAGCTTGCTCGATTTAAAGATGAAATAATAGCTAATGTTGAAAAATTTGAATCTGTTGATATGAAAGAGCGTGATGGTCTCGCTAAAATAAAATTGAAAAGATCACAAGATAAATATCTAATCATGGCAAACCTGACCCTCCAAGATTTCTGCGAAGATGTTGAGGTAAATATAACTGAACTAAATACTATTCTCTATGCATGTGCTAAGACGATTGAAACAAGCATAGGGATTAAGAGAAAACCGCCAAANTCACAAGATAAATATCTAATCATGGCAAACCTGACCCTCCAAGATTTCTGCGAAGATGTTGAGGTAAATATAACTGAACTAAATACTATTCTCTATGCATGTGCTAAGACGATTGAAACAAGCATAGGGATTAAGAGAAAACCGCCAAAGATATGCAACTATCATAGAAAACCCAAGTGGAAGCGAGATATTGAGAAAGAGGTTGAAGAGATGCGCGGTGAGATATCGATTTTGAGTGAAATAGAAAGAGGAAAGGATCCAAAAATTAGGAAATCTCGAAAAGTTAAAAGAAAAGGATAGTAAGTATACCAGAAATACCCCAAATGAAGGAAGAATTAAAACAAAAAATGCAAGCGAAGGCCCAACATTTGAGAAGGTTTGAAAAGCGAAGCAACTTCTATCGACAGAACAAGATATTTCAGACAGATGCGAAAAACTTTTACAGGGAATTAGGTAAAAAACAAGATATAGTGAAAGAAACCCCAAATCAAGAGAATATTGAAAGTTTTTGGAAAGGAATCTGGGGGGAGGAACAAAGGCATAACGAATCTGCTGCATGGATCCCAAATACAGCAAATGCTAATGAAAATATGAATGAACAACAGTGGGAAAGTATAACTGTGTCAGAGTTGAAATCTGCCCTAGCGAAAACACAAAAGTGGAAAACACCGGGATTAGACAAATTACCAAACTTTTGGCTAAATGCTCTGTCTCCAACGCACCACACATTTGCTAAACTGCTCGATAAATTGATGCAAAACCCAGAACAAACACCAAGCTAGCTGTGCGAAGGCACCACTTACTTACTTGCGAAAAGCAGTGACACAAAGGACCCTAAGAACTATAGACCAATTTCGTGTCTTTCAACAATGTACAAACTACTTNTACTTACTTGCGAAAAGCAGTGACACAAAGGACCCTAAGAACTATAGACCAATTTCGTGTCTTTCAACAATGTACAAACTACTTACTTCAATACTTACTGACAGAACGTACAAGCACCTGGAAGAAAACAATCTTTTGCCTCTGGAACAGAAGGGATGTAAAAGAGGCTCATATGGCTGCAAGGATCAGTTATTAATAAACAAAATGATTCTCGAAAATTGTAATACCCGTAAAAGAAACATGAGGTGTGCGTGGATCGACTACAAAAAGGCATTCGACAGCGTCTCGCATGATTGGATTCTGCGTTCACTTGATCTTTTCAGAATTTCCCCGATTATTATCAAATTTTTGAAGTTTAATATGACTCAATGGAAAACAAGACTACACCTCTCTCATGAGAATGGTACGATTATATGCAACGATGTATTTATTAAACGAGGAATCTTTCAGAGTGATTCCCTCTCCTCTCCTCTTTTGTATTTCACTCATTCCATTGTCGTCAGAACTGAATTCCTCACAATATGGATACAAGATTAACAATGACAAGATCTCCCATTTATTCTATATGGATGATCTAAAGCTTTACGGAAAAAATAATAGTGAACTTGAAGGGCTTTTGAAAATTGTAAAAGGGTTCAGTGACGATATTGGTATGGAATTCGGTATAAGTAAATGTGCAAAAGCTACTTTCAAAAAAGGTAAACTAACTAGGTCTGTGAATGTACATCTCGATAAGGAAACTTGAGACCTTATTTGGATGCAAATAAATTAGCCAATATTAGGCGAGATATTTTGAAAAACAATAGGTTAACAGAGTTCGAACTAAGAGAAACCAAGGAGAACGTAAAAATGGATATTAGAGCTGTTGAAGGTGTGGCCATAAATGTTTTAGAAAATGAGGATGAAGCATTTACAGATATTCCAGTTGATGAAGGTTCTGATGATGAATTAACCCAGGGAGGTACTAGGAACCATGATAATAGATATGACGTAATCAATGATGATGATCAGGGCATTCGAATCCAAGATCCTAATGCTGCACCAGATGCAGAAAGAAGAGAAGTTAATGATGCCGAGCTTGCTCGATTTAAATATGAAATAATAGCTAATGTTGAAAAATTTGAATCTGTTGATATGAAAGAGCGTGATGGTCTCGCTAAAATAAAATTGAAAAGATCACAAGATAAATATCTAATCATGGCAAACCTGGCCCTCCAAGATTTCTGCGAAAAAGTTGAGGTAAATATTACTGAACTGAATACTATTACTAATACTAAGACCATTGAAACAAGCATAGGCATTAAGAGAAAACCGCTAAAAAAACGCAACTATCATAGAAAGTCCAAGTGGAAGCGAGATATTGAGAAAGAGTTTGAAGAGATGCGGGGTGAGATATCGATTTTGAGTGAAATAGAAAGAGGAAAGGATCCAAAAACTAGGAAATCTCAAAAAGTTAAAACAAAGTTCAGGGTAGCAAATATACCAGAAATCCCCCAAGTTTTGGAAGAATTAAAACAAAAAATGCAAGCGAAGGCCCAAGGTTTGAGAAGGTTTGACAAGCGAAGCAACTTCTATCGGCAGAACAAGATATTTGGGACAGATGTGAAAAAAATTTACAGGGAATTAGGTAAAAAACAAGATACAGTGAAAGAAACCCCAAGTCAAGAGAATATTGTAAGTTTTTGGAAAGGAATCTGGGGGGAGGAAAAAAGGCATAACGAATCTGCTGCATGGATCCCAAGTACAGCAAATGCCAATGAAAATGTGAATGAACAACAGTGGGAAAGTATAACTGTGTCAGAGTTGAAGTCTGCTCTAGCGAAAACACAAAAATGGAAAACACCGGGATTAGACAGACTCCCAAATTTTAGGCTAAACGCTCTGTCTTCGGTGCACCACACATTTGCTAAACTGCTCAATAAATTGATGCAAAACCCAGAACAACCACCAAGCTGGCTGTGCAAAGGCACCAGTTACTTACTTGCGAAAAGCAGTGACACAAAGCACCCTAAGAACTATAGGCCAATTACATGTCTTTCAACAACGTACAAACTACTTACTTCAATACTTGCTGACAGAACCTACAAGCACCTGGAAGAAAACAATCTTTTGCCTCTGGAACAGACGGGATGTAGAAGAGGCTCATATGGTTGCAAGGATCAGTTATTAATAAACAAAATGATTCTTGAAAATTGTAATACCTGTAAAAGAAACCTGAGCTGTGCATGGATCGACTACAAAAAGGCATTCGATAGCGCCCCACATGATTGGATTCTGCGTTCACTTGGTCTTTTCAAAATTGCCCCGATTATCGAATTTTTAAAGTTTAATATGACTCAATGGAAACCAAGACTACACCTCTCTCATTAGAATGGTACAATTATATGCAACGATATCTTTATTAAACAAGGAATCTTTCAGGGTGATTCCCTCTCTCATCTCCTTTTTTGTATTTCACTCATTCCATTGTCTTTAGACCTGAATTCCTCACAATATGGATATAAGATTAACAATGATAAGACCTCCCATTTATTCTATATGGATGATTTAAAACTTTACGGGAAAAATAATAGTGAACTTGAAGGGCTTTTGAAAATTGTAAAAGGCTTCAGTGACAATATTGGTATGGAGTTCGGTATAAGTAAATGTGCAAAAGCTACTTTCAAAAAAGGTAAACTAACTAGATCTGTGAATCTACATCTCGATAAGGAAACTGTAATTAAAGACTTGGATCAGGAGGAAGTGTACAAATATCTGGGTGTGAACGAATCTAATGGGATTCAACACTCAAATATGAAAGAGAAATTAAGGAAAGAACTTGTTAGAAGGACTAGGGTTATTCTTGAGAGCGAGTTAAACTCTAAAAACAGGACTACGGCAATAAATACACTGGCAATCCCGGTCATTACTTACGGTTACAACGTAATTGACTGGAATCTTAGTGAAATTAAAAAACTGTACACTAAAATACGTAAAATACTTACCATGTATAATATGCACCACCTGAAAGCTGACATTGACCGCTTGTATGTAGCAAGAAAGGAAGGAGGTAGAGGCCTGACTCAATTAGAGCTTGCATATAAAACATCCACTATTGGTCTCCATAGATACCTGAGTCTTACTGAGGACTGGATGCTAAAAATAGTGTACAGACATCACGAAAGAAAGAAGTTACATTCTATCGTTAAAGAAGCAACAAAATTTGCTGAGGAACTCGAATTAGGCCTTCAACATGCAGCTGAAGAAAATAGAGGTGAAGAACGTATTTGTGATAATGCACACAAACTGAAAACATTTGCGAAAGTAAAAGGGAAAAAAGCAATTGGCGAAACTTGGAAAATGAAACCGCTTCATGTACAGTATGCAGTACGCAGCCAAAAACCTGATGTAGATTTATCAGACACCCATAGTTGGCTTAGCAGTGCTGGTCTTAAAGCGGAAACAGAGGATTTATAATAGCTGCACAAGACCAGAGTTTATTAATCCGAAACTACGAAGCAAATGTTATACGTAATGGTGCCAATCCGAAATGTAGATTCTGTGATAAAAGTGTCGAGACGATTGACCATTTGGTTTCAGGTTGTCAAATCCTAGCGCCAAACGAGTATACTAATAGGCACAACCGTGTAGGTCAAAAATACGTCGATTTAATCCCGGGAAATATTCAATTGCCAGAAATCCAGAAAATAGTTTTAAACTCAACGGCACACATTCTCAGAAGAGCACTTTCTCTGTAAAGGAATCGAAAAACTAGAAAACTAGAAAACATACATGAACGACATAATACCTCAGGTTATGAGTAATAACCCGGTGTTACGTAGTTCCCAAACGTTAGGCACTCTAAAGAAAATTTGAAAAGACATAATAATAATAAGTGCTCAGTATTTATTTGGACATGGTTATCTGCTACCTCTTGTTTATCTATTTATCTACTGAACTTTTCAAAAATGTCCTTAAGTCTAACATATTCTGAATAAGCAATCAAAATAAATTTTCAGACGGTAAACTTTTTATTCATAACGGTTCATCAAAATGATCTCATTGCGCATTCGTTTTGTAATTAAAATTTGGAATAGATTGGCGATAAAATTCAGTTTAGAGATTCTTGATAGAATTGTAAGAAAATGTGTCCATTATTAGCGTTGGTGCTCATTAACAATTCCTTACTACATAATGCAAAAATTAAAGAATTACATGTAGCTATGGAGATGATATCTCATGTAATATTTCAATGTTTCAAGCCTCTCAGTTATAAAAATCTACAGCTCTTTGTGAAAAAAGTCCAAACTTGTGTCTTCTATGGTCAGTGCGTATGTGTGCGTGTGTGTGTGTGTGTGTGTGTGTGTGTGTGTGTGGTGAATCGAATAACACAAACTGCTTCAGTGTGAACATGTCATAACAATAATAATAAAAATAATAATTATAATAATACTACTAATAATAATGACAATAACAACAATAAAAATACTAATAATGATAATAATAGTAATAATAACCTGAAGAATAAGAAAGGAAAGAGTTGCCAAATAATCGATGTGGCGTGTCCATTTGACACTTGTGTGAAGCAGAAAGAGGAGGAGAAGCTAGAACACTATAACCATCTCATCTATAACACCAAAGTTTGGAAATGGGGAAAGATGATGCAAAGAAAGTTGCAATAACACCTGTGGTCATCGTGGCATTTGGAGTAGTCCCAAGAAATTCAAGAATTACATTGCAGCACTTGATTTTGAACCGGTAATATAGCCGTTATAGAAAGCATGCCTCATAGGTAAGACCAGGATTGTTAGGAAAGTACTGGACATAAGAGACTAAATGGCGGGAAGACTTATTTTTGTTTTCTACAGAAACATCATGCACACTTTCTCAAGCTACGGGGTGTAACCTGAAAGTGGACCATGCATTACCTTTTTTGCTGTGATAATAATACAATAATAATAAAAATTAAAATAATAATAACAATATGTTGTGTGGAGAACAGCGAGAGTCAATACAGCATCTCCTGTCTGGATGTAAAAAGCTTGTAGGATCAGAATACATGAAACGACACAACAATGTACTCAAAGTTTTTGCAGTCAAATGGTCAATGGAGAAAGGAGTACTTCCAGAAGGAACGAAGTGGTACACTTCGTTCCTTCTGGAAGTAATCCAAACGAAATGAACAGATGCTTAAACAAGAAGAAAAGATTAAGAAATACGAACAATTATCTTTTGAGATACGTGAAAGACGGGAAGATTGTAAAGTAAAAGTAGTTCCAATAGTTGTTGGATGTCTCGTTGGAAGTATGAAAGAACTGAAAACGGACATTCAAAAAATCTTGGAGTGTGATAATGAGAAAGAACTCCAAGCATTATTGAGAGAAATCCAAAAGACAGTACTTTGGGAAAATGAATCATTCATTAGAAAAGTGTTATCGGGACTTTTGACTTGAGGTTTCTTATGTAAAGCTAGCAAAAATTGGTAGTTCAAGCCATCCAGGTCTGCTTAGGGTAGTAAAATGGTCAGATTATTACTCATAAGCTACCGTGACGAGGATTAAATGACAATGGCTGACTTTATCATTTTCATTAGTATCTTGTAATTTGATATATACGATGGAAATTGTATTGTTAGTTAATCCAATAATAATAATAATAATAATAATAATAATAATATCGTACGTTTTTGTCTTTTAATGACTGGAGTATTTGCGGGACCTTTATCTTCCTAAGTTTTTAAACATGAGACTTAAATGACTATTGTTAGCTCTGGATGGATTTTCAGTCATCGCCGAAAAAATCATAGAACAAGCCTGCCACATAAATGTTTCAATCAAACGTCTTAGAAATTGTAGAAAAAGAAGAGCCATTTGAACTACTATATATGTAAATCTTAGTAGTAGTATTACTATTACTACTACTACTACTACTACAACTACTACTACGAGAACTACCAGTGCTTTAAGCATAAACTATGATATAAAAATTATGGTAATACTAAAAATAATAATAGTAATAATATCAATGCAGTGAATGCACCTGCTGTTGCAACAATATGATATGGCGCTGGTATAATTAAGTAAACAAAAGATGATTTGAGAAACCTAGTTTAGAAAACAAGAAAGCCTTTGAATATAATGAGGGAACTTTACCTTCAAACAGATGTTGACATAAAAAAGGCAGAGGGCGAAAAAATGATGCTAAACAACTACAGACCTATTTGATGTTTATCACTGTGAGGAAAATACTGTCAGCTACCAATGATAGAGATAGATACAAATCACTGGAGAAAAGAAATATTGAGATACAAAGACAGAAAGAATCCTTAGGGTGCATGTGAGGCTAACTTGATAAATATTGATTAAGTGACACTAAACGAGTTTGTAACGGGTAAAGAGAACTTTAACATATGTCCGATAGACTATTTCAAAGCATATGATATGATCCCACACTCTTGAATCACGGATTGTCTAAATTTTTATTAAAATAGAAAATAATATACGATATCTGTTGCTCTAAAAGAAGGAAAGCAATTGCAGTACAACCTTTTAATTTTCCTTTATTGATTTTCATCCATTTCAATAATCTTTTGAAATACGTATAAGTTGTATTCACTCTTATGCGTCTTTTGTTTCATGTTTAAGCTTTAATGAGGTATTCAATATTAGTTACAACATTGTTTTCATTTTCCTAACAAATTTGTAATATTTTCTGTTCGGTTGTATTAAAAAAAACTTTTAGTATCATTTCGCACTGTTATGACCTGTTATTTTGATTTTTCCCCATTAAGTTTGTTGATAGTCTCATTATTTTCGAGATTGGTTAAAACATAGCGACATCATAAAAGTAATATTATTTTTTATAGGAGTTACTATTCGTCTGAATTGATAGATCTTGTTTCAAACATTGTAACATCAGCGTAAATGCAAATAAATTTTGCATGGAAAAATTTAGTATTTGAAATTAATAAAATCATAGTTGGCTTATGTGCAAATAACAAATTATTTTTCAACTCAGCTTTTAAAGGGTCAATGAAAATTATAATATTGATTTGACTATCGGTGAATTTTTTTCAAACTTAGCCAAGACAACATAGTTTTTATTTTCTTAAAAATATTCTAACTTTGTTGTTTGGCTTGACACTTTTAATGTCCTTTTTTTTCGTTATCATCTGCAACTTTAATCTTGTTTTGACTAAGTTCGTGCCAGGGTCTTATTCCCATTAATATTGAGTAAAACAGAGACAAAAAGGCCTAAAATATTCAATATATCTAAGGCAATTAGGTAAATAATTGGTTGAGTATTGATTTAACATTGATCAAAAGTTATAGTCAAATTTAGCGAGTGACTTCTGTGCTGATGGGATACAGCTGCTTGACGAAGATTTTTGTCCTTACAATAAGAAAGCAATTGAAAGAAAAATGAATTATTAGGGATGAGTCATTTTTGAAAATAATAACAGTATCACTTTCTTTGTTTCCTGTTTGTTCTTTATAATTTTGGGTCGAGAAACAATTACTGATTTTTATCTGAAGAAATTACGTTTGAATTCAATTACAGATACTGAACCTTTGCATATAAAAATCATTGTATGATTTTGTTTAGCTTCGTGGTTCTGACAGATGAATTTATGCAGATGTAATTATCTTGGTAAAAAAAGCCACCAAAAAAACAAAAATTAAAACTGGACATCAAAGACATTAGTTTAGATTACATAGCAAGGAAACAGGATTTGATTTTTTATGTTGCCTGCTTTTCTAGGGCAGAGGTCTAAAACATTCGCCTTCAACATCATTTTGTTCCTTACCAACAAAGTTAGATTGACCTAAGATTGACTCCTCAGTCTTTAGATGCTGAAATAATGAATTCCCAGTTATTTTTTTATAGAAATAATCACAGCAGTATTTAAATATATTTTTTTTGAGTAAAGTACTATAGAGAGCTTTTATTTCTCATTTGATACGATCTCGAATCGTATTGTACAAGCTACCACATATTTGGACACGACCATTAAAGGACAAAATTTACTCTCAGAGAGTCTTGCGATTATAAGCCGTTATTTATTGTTATACCTGTGACACCAATACTGAGTATGGTGTAATTCTGGTGTTAAGGTTACAAATAAACATGACAGGCATTTTCGTTGTTTTCGTGTAGGGGCATACTAACAGCTACATTTAATTTCAAAATATCATGAATGTGTTTTATTTCAAAACCTCATTGGCCATGTTTTCTAAGAGCCTTTAGGCTGTGATCATCATTTTCTCCTCAGGAGGTTCGTTTTAAAGGTACAAAATAGTCTATTGCCCTTCCCCGAATGGAAGAAAATTGGAGGGGAGATATGGTGCTCTTGTCAAAAAGTTTAGGGATTCCTATTCTAGGATATGGTGAAACAGGCAACAAGCATCCAAAGCCACTTACGTCTTCACTCTGCTTCGACATATCTTCACGCCCCTGTTTCAAAAATATGGGGTTTTGGAGTCCAGTAGATAATGGTGGTATAGTGTGTTATGAAAGAAACTTTTAAAAAAAGGAAGAGCATGAAGAATAGTTCACTTAGGTAACGACCAGCACATGTCTAATGTTGCTGAGTATATATTGGTGAGTTTCGTATTAATTAAAAATTTCTAAACTGAGGCCTCTTAGAACTCTAATTTTCAGGACGGCAATGGCCGAAATAATGATGTCACCCCATAGCTTCAATCCCTGTCCCCAAGATTATTGTTAGTAACTACTTACTTACTTACTTCAGCCTGGAGGTTGTAAGTCAAACCTCCCCACCACTATTGTTAGTAACACAGTCTCAAAAACTTCCGAGGGTCTTGTGGCGGTATGTTTTATGCGAATACATTAATAAATATCTGTAGTTCTCCAGTTGGTTTCTGGATCCTACGTCCAAAGGGGTTTGTTATTGCTTAGCTTAGATTAAGGTAACGTTGCTAGGCACAAAAATGTTTGCCTGCTTCAAACGATGAAATATTTTTTTGTTGAGCTCAGGGGCGTGACATAGATTAAATGACCAAAAATTCACACTCATGCCATGTAAAGTGTAGAGAGATAATTGGGATTTGTACTGTACAATCGGTTGTAATTTACAGTAAAAGACAACATATGAAGCTTGTCAGAGTTCACTTTAAGTAGTATGTCGTGGTATCGGGATGAGTCATCATTTAAAAAAAACTTGAAAAAAGACAGTCCAAATTCATTTTGTTATTGATGAAGTTTGCCATAGAAACTAAGAATGCTTTCCCCAAAGATGTGCCTTGGAGGGGTCTCCTTTTACTTAAGGCGTTCCCTGTTTGTCTTCAGGTAAGCATACTATTTTAGACTAAAGTAACTTACTGTGGCTATTGCTTGCAGAACAATACACACTGTCAACCATCCCCACAGGTTTTGGAGTCCACTGCTTGAGAGCATCAGCTTAAGGAAGATTATCCTTGTGACACACGGCCACCAAATCAGCCATGGTGTTTCTGGAGGGACAATGTTTCTTAGAAAGACTGTGGGTATACCAGTATTTATCTAAAACTACAACAGCTAGTTGCTTTCATTTCTACACATCAGGCAGAGTGCCTCTGTACAATGCTAGTACAGACTAAATGATCTAGTAAACAGCAACTGGACATGATTATGACTCTTATGTCTTGACTAAAGATTCATTATGTAGTGTTGAGTTTGAAATTGCAAACAGGAATCACAACAGCATAGAATTCAAGAACAATTTCTGCACAAATTCGCATTAGAAATATCAAAACACAGCAATGAAAAGTCTTCTTAGCCTGACTGCAAATGGTAAGAGCCCCAATCCCCCTTCCCCTGCTTTTACTTCTAAAAACGGAAACTGATATGATTTTCATATACCAAGAGTTAGTAGAGCTTGAGAGATATGACGAGCCATGAAAATAGAGACCGTTTAGAAGACATTGCGGACTGCTATATTGAAGCCAAACATAAGGACAACACTAGCCTGATGAGCTAGTGTTAAGGAATATCTATCCTCACAATTGCTTTCAAATAAAGCAAAAATGAAAAGCAATGTTATGAAGTATACGTTGACACATCGTTAATCCTTTCCCTCAGACAGTACCAATGTGACAGGATCAATTTTGGCATCGTAGAACTCCTCAACACTTGATATTGTAAGAAAAAGCCCTAGCAGAGATGACAATCGACTAAAGATTGAATAATATTCTGGTAGCAGAGATTTAAATGTATTCGAGTTTACAACTGCTAAATAGTAGGGAACAAACAAAAATTTTACATATAGTGGCTTACTATCGATTTTGGAGATACCTGTTTCAGATTCATCCTGAGATTGTCATAATTATTACTGTTGACTTGGCATCTATTGGTATAGACTTATTGTTTAGGGTAGCAAAGAATAATCAATAAATCCAATTAATATAATATTTTTCGTTATGTTTTGCTATGTTATGCTACTTATATTGTCATTATGTCAACCATGAAAAAAGAGACTGGGAGCTACAAACACGAGCTTAAAAATTTGGTGGCATGCAGATTGCAAGCATTAAGTGAAAGGGGCATCTGAGTTTACTTAGCTTGCATTTACAGTACAGGAAGATGCCACCGAAAACAGAGAAATAATTAAAAGTAGTAGTGAAAAAATGCAGAAGAGATAGACCTGAGGGAAGATGGTAATACTGTTCCAAAGAAAACATGGCAACAGCTAAATTTCGTGAAGAAGATAAAGCAAATAAGACTGGATTGAATATTAAATCTAAACAGTCACCCAAGTTTAATGGGAAAAAGCTAGTACAAAGCGAAGAAGAAATATTATATTAATCATAGAGCGTATTAGTGAAATGACTTCCGAAATAATAACTCCAGAAGTTATCCCATCAACGTTTGGACCCAACAAAGAACCATAAAGATAAAGAATGAACTTTTGCAAGTGAAAAGTAAGGCCACCATAGTGGACTCCATAGCCGTAGAAACTCTTACCATATTTAAATTTGACGAGATGTCCAATGAACGTGATTTCAAAGAAGTAGGTTTTAATAGGGTTTTGATGAAAATTGCAGATGTTTGTGGAGCCACTTAGACATTAAATGATCAAACGCCCTTTTCAAAACAAAGCTGAGAAGATGCTAATTAGTTGAAACAGCAGCTGTGAATTGTTGAAAGTTTCACTGGTAGTGGTTAGAACATTAACTTGACATCAGTACTAATGACTGGAACCGCTGGATTTTTCCCCTCTGAGGATAATGTACAGTCCTAACCCAGATATTTTATCCAGCAGGCATATATTTCTCAACAATTCAAAGTGCGTTTCGACGATTATACTCTTGACGATAGGTACCTTCTTCTCACTGCTGGGGAAAATTTAATTGGATTATTGAGATTGTTGGTAGAACAAAGTTAAGAGAGATTGAATGTTGTGCACTGTTGCTGAGAGTTTCACTTTGAAGATATTAATATGCCACTGATTACTATCACTACATCTCTATCTTTACAATATACAAAGCCGTCTTTAGTCTCTGTAGATATCCAAACAAAGCCACACCAAACCAATTACCTTACACATGCATTGATAATCTAAGTTGATCAAGCACACATTTTGGCCACCTCAGTCTAACAACATGTTCTAGGGAGATTATTTGTTCCCGTTAAAGTGAATCGGCTTAGATAACGAGCGTAGATAATCTCTGTTGCTGAGAGTTTCACTTTGAAGATATTAATATGCCACTGATTACTATCACTACATCTCTATCTTTACAATATACAAAGCCGTCTTTAGTCTCTGTAGATATCCAAACAAAGCCACACCAAACCAATTACCTTACACATGCATTGATAATCTAAGTTGATCAAGCACACATTTTGGCCACCTCAGTCTAACAACATGTTCTAGGGAGATTATTTGTTCCCGTTAAAGTGAATCGGCTTAGATAACGAGCGTAGATAATCTCGTAAGCTGTACGTACAAAATGCTATTGTATAAAATGATAAGAATCCTACCGAATTCGTCAAAGTAGATGAATTCAGATTCGGTTTGAATTTGATATCCAGTGCTGTCAAACTAAACTCTTAATAGTTTAATGCAGTCAAAACAAAGGTGGTTCTGTGTCTTCAGGGGTTGCACTGATTTTTTTAACTGAGCCATAGATCCGATGGAAAGGGATATGTATACGAGGTGCTTACGAGAAATAATTCAATTACTTTACGAATCAAGTAACGTCTTAATGGTTTTTACCTCTTGTCATTTAGGGATTGGTGAAGCAGGTGCCCGCATGTAGGCCCGGAAGCAGCTATATTAACAGAAAGTTATGAAATACCGATCTGCGACGATTTGTTTCGTCTTTTGTATTTTGTCTTCAGTATTGCGGGTTCAGGTCGATAGGTGTAGTCCAAGGTGCTGTGCAGCTAGTAGCTTTATTTAAGCATCTTCTCAACAAGATATTGCTGCACCAAAAATAGAGAGCGATCCATTGAATTAATAGAACCTGCATATTTGAAGACAGACATAGTGGCAGTGATATCAGAAGAGATATTGCCGACAAACTAAAAGCTAAAGCTAACACAGCTGTAGAAAGAGAAGAAAAAGCTATCGATGATGGGAATCGATTCCATATCAATCGATCCCAAGTCCCTAAGTAGGTGAAAATGAAGGACATAACTGCACATGCTGCCGTTGCTGATAATAAACACAATTTTCGAAGGAAACCTGCACAAAAATACAATGAGCTTTACAAAGTTTAATAACTTCAGTTCTTAAATTCGAGTGCAAAAGGGCAGCGAATGATCTTTAAGTGGCTCTGGCGTAAAAAAGAATTATTTATCGGCAACAACAAGGAAATGAAAATGCAGATGTAAAGAAACATGTAATTATGAACTTCCTTGAGCACTCTCATCTAAAATTATGCTGAAGATAAAGAGACAAGGTGAAAATAAAAGAAACCTTCAGAGATCTATTAAAGAAATGGGCTGGACATTGAGGGAGCGATTGGTTAAATCTGTGAAAATGAGAACTATGAGCCTGTTTATGGTGGCTTTGCTCCAAAACAAAGATTCAATGTGGACTAGTCTCTTTTGCTAATTAACACTGATACTAAAAATACTTACCAACATATCATTCCTAAAAATTTTGAGAATCCTCATGAGAAGGTGTCGATGAGTCAACCAGGATCAGGCTCAGATTAGAGACGTTGCAACTTGTAGATTTGTTCCCCTCCAGAACGACAACAGCCAAAAGTAGACATCATCCTCTAAGGCTTAGAAAAGAGAATTTATTATTTTGAAAAGGAATCTTGAGGTGTAATTCTAATGGAATGTAAGAGCTGATACAACTTGGTGTTAAGTGGCTTAAGAAAACTCTTCAACCACTACTTGATAGCAAAGTCATTTTGTTTGTCGACAACCTATCGGGCCAAGTTGTTGCTAATGTTGGTGGTTTCTGTTGTAATGTATTACCTGGCGCATCAGACATCTGTCAATGCAGGTTATGTAGACTGCTCAATGTGAAGGTGCCAAAAAAGCATTATAATTGGCTAGATTTGGAAGAGAATGCTGTGAAACAGTATGACCTTGACAACACGTTTACAGCTTTAGATGGGCCTATTCCTATTACACATTTGGTTGGCAAGGCCATCTTAAGGCCTTCCCCATCAAAATTACTACAAATTTCGTTGCCGTTTGTTTGAGAAAACAGGTTGTCTCATTGCAGCAGATGGATTTGGTGGCAATTTAATACCATCAGAGGGGCCTTCTAGATACAAAGCTTCACCTGCAGCAATGCTTAAACAAAATTCTTAATATGAAATCTCTAATTCAGTGGATGAGGCTAGTGATGATTTAGATAAAGAAATAATGGATATTGATCACAACAAAGAGTAGATCGACTTGGTTGCAAAGGAGCGAAATATCATAGAAAGAAAAATTTTTAGTAATTCAAATTAACTGGACAATACAGAACCTTTGTATTATTATTGTTTCTTGTTAACTTAGCATATTTGCAGAAATATTAATTTTTACTCTATTCCTTTATTTTTCTCAAGGTTTTTATTGCATGGCAATAAAAAAGAGAAGTTCTTAACTTGAGTCTGATCGTGTTTCTTAAATGTTTTTTAATTTTTCGGCAACCTGAGTCTTGGATTTCTTACACACATGTTTCTTTTATACAAATCCGTGCAGGAAGAATTTATTTTTGGAAATTAGGAACCAAATATAAGTAGCACATGATGCCAAAATGACACATTTACTACCCTCTGGCCTCTGCTACAGCCAATGCCTTGAATGCATTGCCATCTTTGTAATCGACAAACGGAGAGAAAATAAAATCTTACAACAAGAAACGTTGCATCTTTATTGGTTCACTCGAATTGGTCTTCAGATGACATGTTAGCCACTACTTACATTCTATCACTTCCTCTTCCTCTTGTAATCCTATGATTTCTTTCTTTACATACTTTTCCAGTTCAAGTTTATTTCCACCCCTTTCTGAAAGCACAAAACATTCTTGTTTTGATTTTTTACACTGTTCCATACATCCTTCACTCAAATATTCCAGTTGGTATCTTTTACCTGGAGCCCATGTCTTTTACCATTGTGCAAACATTGCGACTTACGTTCTCTATAATTTTTTAGTCAAACTTTAACTTTAATACTGTTGTTAAACTATCTATCGATCGATCTATCTACCTATCTATCTATCTATCTATCTATCTATCTATCTATCTATCTATCTATCTATCTATCTATCTATCTATCTATCTATCTATCTACCTATCTATCTATCTATCTATCTATCTATCTATCTATCTATCTATCTATNAAATAAAATCTTACAACAAGAAACGTTGCATCTTTATTGGTTCACTCGAATTGGTCTTCAGATGACATGTTAGCCACTACTTACATTCTATCACTTCCTCTTCCTCTTGTAATCCTATGATTTCTTTCTTTACATACTTTTCCAGTTCAAGTTTATTTCCACCCCTTTCTGAAAGCACAAAACATTCTTGTTTTGATTTTTTACACTGTTCCATACATCCTTCACTCAAATATTCCAGTTGGTATCTTTTACCTGGAGCCCATGTCTTTTACCATTGTGCAAACATTGCGACTTACGTTCTCTATAATTTTCTAGTCAAACTTTAACTTTAATACTGTTGTTAAACTATCTATCGATCGATCTATCTACCCATCTATCTATCTATCTATCTATCTATCTATCTATCTATCTATCTATCTATCTATCTATCTATCTATCTATCTATCTATCTACCTATCTATCTATCTATCTATCTATCTATCTATCTATCTATCTATCTATCCGTCTATCGTATTACTTAGAGGCTGTGTCACTCGACGTTTGAAATAATGTCAGTTCAAGTCCTTCTATTATTTGATGCTTGCGGTACTTTGCATGCTGTCGAAAAGCCTCCCATTCATCTGATCAAACTGTTCATAAAAGCCATCTTTTATCTTTCTTTTGCTTGTTTCACATTAACTTTTCCGGTGATTGTTAAATAATTGATTGTTTCTTTCATATTACAGTGACCTAGGAATTTCGTTTGTCTTACCAGATAGCCATGGGACCTAAATGACCTAGCAAGTGAAAATATTGTGTCTTGTACCTTACGTTTACAAAGATAAAAAGCGATCCGATGAGGTAGTTTTTACCCCACATCATTTCCTCGAAATAGGATGAAGGATGAAATAAGAAAATAAATAGGTTAATAGTACTGTGAGAGAAAAGGTGTTGGCCGAAGATGCTAGGTACACACACATAATAGAAGAGTTGAAGCTGAGTTTAACAGCATGCGGATTCAATGTGAAGTTACATTATCTAATTAATGAAACTGTCATTATTGCAGCCTCGTTACAACAACGAGTTACAAGGCCCATTTTTCAGCAGTGAAAACTAAAAACTGCAGTTGGCTCTTTACTTCTTTGAAGAAAAAAATTCTTCATTGTTCTAGGAACAGAATACTGCATTTTCTTATTATTTTCCAGGATCAAGGATTCTCAGACTACTAAAGCTTTCAATTTATAAATAGCAGCATCCATTTTTAAGTCTAAAGTTACACTAATAATGTGAATTTTAAAAGTAAATGGTTTAACCCTGAAGTGTGAATAGGAATAAGGCCACCTATATTTATCAACAATTTTATGTCTTTATGCACAATAGAAAAAAGAAACGCAAACTGACATTTAGAAAGAAAATGGGGTTTTTTCTTTGTTCTATAATATTGTAAATGGTTATATAAAATGTTTTAATTGTACTGCTATCATATTGAATGTTTGACTAGTTCCTAATACATAGGAAATGTTTACATTATTTAATTGTGTGTTACAGCCATTTCATTCTACCATACTCTTTACAGTTCGGAATATTAATTTTAGGACTACCACATTACTTTTAAAATTTCCTGATATGATTACCTTTCCCACACTAGAGTTCCACTGGTATTTATTTTTCTGAAATATCTTAAAATTGAAATTATATTCTTGCTGCAAGTTCCACTGATTCAAAAGCATTGGAATGAAATTCTAGCACTTAGTACACAAGGAACTAGCTATGCAAAAGTGCCTAGGATTTAGGATTTGTTTATAAAAATGACATAAAGATAACGCCTACACATATACATATAGAGACACTAATGGCTAGGTAGATATATCTAGGGACATTCCTAGAACTACATAAACAGTCACAGATACACAGGTACATAAATAAATACTTAAACACGCACCTAGAAATAGATCCTGTAGAAAAATTGCTAAAACATCTACTTGGAGGCAATGAAGACATATACTGACACACGTTCCTAAAAATACCTAGACCCGTATCTAAACAAATACCTAGAAATACCAAAAGATAGATGCCAAGATATATATGAAAACATGCGAAGACATACGTGCGTAAACACTAAAATAAATATACTTACTTAGACTAATCTATGTCTTAATTATGCCTCAATGTTTACAGGGTAAACAAAAGGTGAATAGTAAACTTGCTAGCGAAGCAATACCGTAATTGTTTATGAATAAACAACCATATATCATTAAATGATTACCTTTCATTGTGTTAGATAAAGTTATATTTTAATTAAATTTAAAAAATTTTTTTATGGGAAACACAATTCATTAAACAAAAAAACCCATTTCTATGTAATATTTCAGGATTAAACATCATTATTATTCGGAAGTTTCTTTTTGTACACCCAGGCCATTTTTAGGAATGTCAATAGGAGGAAAGCATGACTCTACTGAAAACGCTGGAACAGGTTGTGGATAAATGAATCTTCTGGTTTCTGGAGACTGAAGAGGGCTCTCTGATTCATAACCAGCGGTCATATCTAAAGCATCGTAAGGATTTGGAGAGGAGCAGACAGAGCTTGCAAGTTCACTGCTACTATCCCTCTTTTGTAGCAAGGATAAATCGTCTGGATATCTTATGATAAGAAAACGCTGAGATGGTCTGCGCCGAGATTTTTCTGGTCTATAAATGGCATATTTGCTGAAATGCTCAAAATCCTCTAAACAACTTACCCTAGGAAGGAAATCGATATCGGTTAAAAGACTTCCTCCGTTTTCTATAACTCCTGGGACTCCTGAGTGTGTAACAGTAATATGTGGAAGAGATTGAGAGCTGTCTGATCTATTGAAAGATCCCACTCGAATGATCCCGTGCTCTAAAATTGCATCATCTTTAACAGCACAAGCATCTGAGGAAGTAGTCTCAGAGCTAGAAGGTGGTGTTGAAGGTTCACTGGATGGAAAATTAAACATTTTAATGCATGGCTTTGTTCTGGCATATTCTTTTAAAAAGGGTGACACTTCTTCCTTACTTTGCTGCTTTTCTTCCTGAAAAGACTGCTCCTTATGCACTTTAGCAATGGCTTTTGATTTCCAGTTAACCCAAGGTCTTCGTGTTAGTCTCTTTTCGAGATTAACTTCAGTTCCTCGAATTTCAAACACTTCACTGCATGTTACTATGGTCGTATTTGTACTTTGGTTTGAACTATTACTACAGTTTCTCGCCTGTGGTTTGGCCAATAAATTATGAGATGCAGGCTCCTCTTTTTCATCATGTCTTTTTCCTTTTCTTTTTAAAGTACTTGAAAAGTGTCCAAACAGAAAATTCCTGCTGCCTTCACCTTGCTGATATCGCTTTATTCCCCAAAATGGAGATCTGATGTTTTTTTCGTCTTGTCGTTGCTTTGACTTTTTCTTAAAAAATGATATAGGATTTACCTTACCTTTTTGCAACACGTTATCAGTTACTAGAGACATTTCTTCAAGCTCCACAGAATCAAACAATTTTGATGCAGAGGAGCATTTGCGATGTAATAAGGACGGTCTTCTTTCACTTGATTGCTGATTATTTTCCCATTTTGCTTTTCGTGATTTGATATCTCGAATGAGATTAAATATTGTCTCTTCATAACAATTTTTATTTACGCCAATAGCCTGTTGTAGCAATGTCTTAAGCTGATCTTTCTCCCAAGATGTCGCTCTTCGAAATTTCAATAAGATTGATTCTGGTTTATTAAAGGTGTGGTTGATAAAAATTATGTGCTGGTGCTTTAACACACACTTTAGGATCTCTTGCCGATATGCTAGGTCACGTATGTTACTCTTACCGAGGTAAAAAACAAAGACAATCAACATATGTTGAAATCTTGCATCGGATGGATCACAGAGAGTACCACGAGACGTAGATGTCTCTATATAATAAATATGAGTGTAAAAGAACATGGATAAGCTTCGGTAAATTAGGTCGTCAGCCTTTCCTTTTCTTGGGACTGCCTTTCCTCGTTTTGAGCCATTACAAAAGTAAACATGAATTTGTTGCAACATATTGCTCATAGTTTAAAAGTTATTTAGCGGATAGCGTTTTCTCTTTTACGTCATATCCAATGGTAGAGGTGATTTTGTTTGATAAGGATGTATTGCCTGTGATCTGGAGAGGGAAAAAAAGGAAAAAGTATATTAATTTGGAGTCAAATGAATTATAATAAGAAAGTTGATTTGAAAAATGATGATGGTTATGATAAGTACGACGTTGGCATTAACTCAATTCTCAATGTTTAGAAACAAATTCCAAGTTTTTTAAATTTGGAAATTAGATTTGGGTAATAAAACAAAAATAAAAGTCGATCAAATTGGATTTCAACCCTCGATCATAGCTTACAAGCCATCTGACCTAGGTACTCTGTTAATGGAGGCACATTTTAATCTTTTCCACGAGAGATTATTTACAAATTGATGATTTTATTACCTTTGCCTATGAGTTTGTCATATAAGTGGTTGTAGTAGGTATTAAATAAAGGTGTGTTGAAAGAAAAAAAAATTGGACATATGCAAGTATATTGTACACATATCCATGCAATTAAAAATATTTACGTATATTTCCAAAAAATATGGATAATATATTATATACATGTATGGCACAAAAACACGAGTTGTGGGGTATACATGTATTATAGATGTGAATATATAGAGTCAAAAGAATCATATGTCTAGCAAATTGTAATTTTTACTTACTCATTCCATAAAGGCCGCAATTACTAACGTAAAGTACGCTAAACTAGATTCTAAAAATGGTTTTGGATTGTCATGGCAAATTGATCTACCATATGAACTACTGAGGTTGTGCTCAAACTCATACAGTTTTAAACCTTAATTATTTATTATTTAATTGTTTATTTTTTGAAGATTTCATTTAAGTGCCTGAATACAAGTCAAAGTTTTCAAAGTCCAAGATTCGTCTTCTATTCGTCTTTCTAGAATATTTATTAAGGCAACCTTTACAGAAATTGTCTCACTTTCAATTTACGAAAATGCTAAGTAGATAAAGGCAAAGGTGGAGTGGTGAATAGCGGCCAGGTAATAGAAAGAAGGATGTATTGACCGGAGCTGGACCAAAACGCAAGTTGCTAAAACCCATCTAAGTAGACCAGGCAACACTGTTTTATCTTACTCAAACACACATCAGGACACCAGGAAACACCTGAGTCACCACATGGGCTTCGATACCTGGGGTGTAGAGACAAATGCAACTCACAAGCTAGAGAAAGAAAGAGTGTATGTTTAGCGGTCTCATGTGTTCTCAACTACATGAAGAGGATAAACAAGTAGGTAAAGTGATATATTACGAATGAAAGATGAGGTAAAGTAGACACCTGTGTATGTTTTAGTAAAGCCAGTGCAAGCTAAATTATTTATTGTAAAACTTCAGTAGATTTTGAAAACTACAACTGCCAATATTTTTTGTACAACATAAAAGAGAAAGAAAAGTAAGGGGGAGAAAATAAGAAGGAGAAACAGAAAAGAGAATGAAGTGTTATTTTCAGGATTAGTGTCACTATTGCCTTTTAGGCTTCTATTGCAAATCTCTTTCTCTCATACACACATGTATGTATATTTATATACATGACTACATATATAGACATATTCAGTATATATACATATATATATATACCTCTTTTTGATCTATGTTTGTATACGTACGACACTAAAGTATGGTCTAATAACAGATTAATAAGATTCAAAAAGCCTTATCAGTTATTGTCATAAAATGAAGAAGTCCCATCAAACCTACAGCAACGTTGATGAGTGTTAAGATGTAGACATATTTAGAACGTCTGACACGCAGCTACGCAAAACGCTCTAGCTTGATGTTCAGGACTGTAAAAAGTAAGATGTATAGCCGAAAAAGCCGATAAAATTCCACGTAAGAGGTGGTGCCACAGGATCTGTCAAGAGACGTTTCTGGTATACAGTCAGCAATATCTCCAACCTGCGATGAGACATGACCTCGTACGAAAACTTTAGAAGATAAGCATAAAGAGAGCTGGGAGATACAGGAAACTTGCACAACAGACGCAAAAATTAGTCTTCTGGTAGGAGATGCAATAGCTAATCCCTAGCGCAATGTCTGTGAAACCTCTGGTCACTCCTCCTGAACACCAGGCCACACCCAATAACCAAACATTTCCAACAATTTTACTGTCGAAAAGATCTACATTCACTTACGAGTTGTTATCATAGGTGGAAAATGATGAGAACCACAATAAAATCCATCTAAAATCTAAAAGATCCAAGAATCCCTTTATCCCAAATGGCCAAAAGTTTACTAAGGTATCTTTACTCTGCATGAATGCCAGTCAACCATGCGCCAAGTACAGAAGCGTGGTATCATCTTGGATGTAGTGGAGGCAACAAAAATATTCTTTACGTCTCTCTCTCTTAGGTGCCATGTTTTGTTAGAACGTTGACAATCACCGACTTCCACCTCTTTCGGTCCTTTGTGGTTGTTAACAGTTCTCGCTCCGCTACGTTCGTCCATCTACTTTTGCTAGCTATGAATGTTATTCTTTGTCTGCCTCTGCTTTGTTTTCCGTTGATCTTGCCTGTCACACTAAGATGTTCTAGTTCTCCCTTCCGCATTACATGTCCCAAAAATTTCAACTGTCTTTTTCGGATTGTTCCTAGAAGAAACCGTTTTGTTCCTGCTCTCTTCAACACTTCCTGATTTGTTAGTCTTTCTGTCCAAGGTATTCTGATTATTCTTCTGAGAAACCATATCTCTGCCACTTCTATTCTTTTCTCCATACTTTGTGACAGAGTCCAGCATTTGCTGCCATATGCATGATAAAAACAAATTTATAAAACAAAAGACGAGAAAACGAAACAAAACAAAACA
>RDPX01000020.1:667297-684282 GCA_003991215.1 Morbakka virulenta | reverse complement strand
AAGTAAAGCAAGAAATTTGGATGAAAAACGACACAGAAAAGAGGTTTGCACGAAAATAGTGCAGTTCATCCACCTACCAAACTTACAACAATACCAGAAATTTCAAATCGTTGATGATGTATTAGAAGAAAAGATTTAGTCCAGGATCTACCAGAAAATACCCACTTACAAATACAATTTATATTTAATCCTTAGAACAGGCAGAAACCAAATTTAAGTAAAGGGCGAAGCTAGGTCAAACTGTTGAGCATGGGAAAATTTCAGCAAAGCTAGGTTGGCTCAAATGTCACCTGTTGTACTATCATACAATTTGTAGACTAGATTCGTACCAACAGTCTGTTTACAGAAATCTACCTATAACTATAAAAATAATTGTAGAAAAATTGTAATGATTCTTAGGAGAACACGGGTTTTAGTTGAAAACAAAAATTTCATTTTTCCAGTGAATAAAATAATTTGTCTATGCTGTTGGTTACAGATTTTGCATTATTTTCTTACTATTAGAAGTAATATACCCAACAGATTTGTAACCTTCCATGAAAATAAAACATTCATTTGTAAATATTCACAAATTTAAGTAATCTTTGATTACACAAACTTTAAAACAAATAATTGCAACTAACGTTTTTTTACTTCTTACATCATTTACTTTTAAAAAGTAAAGGTAATGTTTAACATATAGCACTATGAATTTTACAATTTTTATACAGTAAAGGATTTTTCCTATACAAAATTTATGCTATCAAAACAACTCTTTTTGACTGTTGACTTGAAAAATCGACGGATATTTTTAAGATTAAAAGTATTTTTCCATGATTTTACAGTCAAAGATCGTAAGAGGTTACTGTCACTGTAGATTTAAATTTTAAGATAGTCACTTGTTTTGCTAAGGAAAGCACACTAAGTGGCATAGTTTTCCAATTATATCTACAGAACGATTTAAAACGGCAGAAGCTTGAAGCAGTATATCCCAAATAAATATAATTTGCATAGGAATTATCACAAGGGTGCAAGATTGTATTTGGGGTTTTGAGACAAAACAAGCTAACATATATTTAGCGAAACTTGCTTACAATTAACAAATAAACACTTTGACACTTATAGAATCAGCCAGTTGGACGGCGTTTAACTGATTATATATATATATATATATATATAAACACAAATATATTTTCTGTGGATCATGCAAAGTATCAGAGGTTTGAATCTAGTGGATATTGACACCATAAAATTTTTCGCTTCAATTAACCTTACCCTTCATTTTCGTGAAATCAAATGCAGCTGCCATTAAAGAAACATCTGTTTTTCCCCAATTTATAAAAATTGACTTTCAAAAGTCTTCTTAAATTTTTCCACAGGTAGACACAAGGCCAAACGAGTTATGTAGAGCTGTCAATTAATAGTGCGAAATTGAAAGGAAAACATTAAAGGCCAGGAAATAAAGTTTCGGTTACCTGAGTCTCAGCAGATGCCTCTTATAAAATTTCCATTCTAGCAGGCAATAAAATCTATGTTTTCAGCTCTTAATTAACAAAGTTTAAAAAGCAATAATAAGTAAAACAGGTAGTATGTATTGATTTCTTTACGCTCCTGAAGCGTAAATTTAAACAAAACCATTTCCCCAGCTCAAAGTAGTTAACTCTTACATTTAATTGGTACTTTTATTCAACAGTAACAAAGGAGAAAGTAAATACACAAAGAAGCTAAAGAAAAAGAATTTTAAATCTTTGCTCAATATAACACGAGTGGACTTTATGCTCAAAAATACGTTTCCTCAAATCATCCAGCGTTAGATCACATGACACAGGCAGGTCCTAGTCATCGTCCAGTGAAACGATTTTGCATTTGTGATAGGGTAATAATTAGCTAACATTGGCAATCAGTACAATTTCTCAAGTATGTAGAGTGTTTTTTGAAAGAAATTGTACAATACTATTTAAAAATGTAAATAAAAGTTTAAGGTAATATAAAGCGTATTTGCTGGTATTTGCAGAATGTAAAGCCTGGCAGAATAAAAATCATGCAGAACAACAGGTTGTAATACTATCAAAAGTCAAAATTTAAAAACGATAAATACCAAAAAATTAAAGTTTTTCTATATACAATAACATGTGTCTCTCTACTCCTTAAATTTTAAGATGAACTGCTAGATTATTAATTTCTGGGGAAAAAAGACAGCACTTGTACTATAATACTTGAACTTATTTGAACTTGAACTACAAACTTTATAAAGGTCTTTCACCCTGAGGAAGGCTTTGAACCAGTTAAGCGCAGGGGAGTTACTTTTCTTATTTGATATTTTTTTATTGTACTTTTTAATATTTTTAATTCATTATCTTTACCCCCTGCATCTTAGAGATTCGAACTTCGAACGTCTTGCATAGTTTTCTGCTGACTTAACCACCTTGTCACCATTGCACTGTAAACAAAATATGAACTACCCTATATGTATATCTGCACAATCACACTTCCTTGTGTTCGTCTTCTCTTTTTATCTCTTTTTATTGGAGGTGGTCTCTAACCAGTTAGTGATGCCAGTGTGTGTTCGATTCTGCCTATACTTTTCAAAAATTCTTCTTTGATTAAATCTTATTGTTTTTGAAACCTAGTGGTATGGAAAAGCAGGTTTGCCTATTTGATAAGGATGATGTAAATAGTAAATTAGTTTGTGCTATGATAGTTAATACTCAATTCAAGGTATGTGTTATGTGTTTCGGAGGCAGAGCATAAGAAGGTGGATCAGAAGATAGAAAAATTTTTCAAGGCATCAGAGATATGGATTTCTGTTGATATATACATCTCGGTAAATCATGGTACAAAAGTGTTTTATATGAAATACAACAGAGCCTATTCTCGTATGATAATATGTTTACATTCTTAAGATCATCTAAATGTTTATCTTAGAAGATTGGCTTAGTAATATGTATCTTTTACCCAAAAAAGCTTCCTCTCTTTTTATATAATTCAAACACTTTAAGAATTCTAATTTTTATTAATTGATATTCTCTTCATATTTGTGTGAAGTTGTATTAAACTAATTGTGAAGTAGGAACTTACCAATCCTTTAGAAGAAAAAAGAGGAAGACAATGGTTATAGTACCCTAATACTATTGCTTTCCAATACTTTAGGTATTTTATCAACAGCTTACAAAGTACTATTTTCATTTCGGACATCATCCTTTGAAGAAAAAACTGATTTTGTCCAAATTTTATGATTTCCTACTCCATTTAAAGTCTTCAGTAATACTTTTTAAACAAAATTGGACCTAAATCCAATACGGTTCAATCATTTATGTATGTATGTATGTATATATATATACAATAATTTAGGTTTTAAGTGTAATGCTTCTGAGATAACTAACCCCTGTCATTTAAGTACTGGTAGTTTTGTTTCAAAATCACAACTTTTCGTCTTCTTACAAAAATTGGTAAGTCGTACACCAAGATTGACCCTGTATTTTGACTGAAGCAATTTATCTATTGGCTCTTTTCCACCCAACAAAAACTGAGGAAGTTACGTACTTATTAATTTACATTCATAAACAATTTCTCATTTTTCGCCCAACTGTTTTGTTTTTTATCATTCTGGTGTTTTTTCTTTTCCTATTATGGCACCATGTCAAGCATGATGTGGAAAAATTGATTGTTCAATTTTGTATCACAGGTACAGCAAAACAATAAATTTATTTAAAAAGCAAATGAGATTTTATGCACTGGTATAATCCAAAACTATCCAAGGAACTGTTATTGGTATTCGTACGGTATTGTACTAATTGCAAAGTACAAGCAAGTTGAAGCAAGATTTCAGAGCACTGTATCAAAATAATGGAATGTGATGAAAATTCTTATCATGAATAACATATAATTTTCTCATAGGAAACTTTTATCTTCTTTGGGAAAAAGTTAACCAAAATGCCACATTTTTGGTGTAAAAAATTTAAGGTAAGAACTAACCCCAACACTAACTTCCAATTTATCAAAGGTTAAACAATGCCAAATGATATTTATTTTCCTGATAAGGGTGTCTATTGGATAAATTATACGTTTGTTTTTCCTTGTTATTTTTTGAAATTTCTTTGCCGTTCTGTTTTCATCTTAGAGAAATAAAATTAAATTTAAGTAATTAATTGACAAATTACAACCAAACTTTAATTAACAAATAAACAGCGTAAGCTGTTCCTTGTAATTTTTGAGATTTTCTTTGCATTTCTATTTTTAACTTAATAAAACTAAATAAAATTGAAGCAATTCCCCGAGAGCTGTACTACAGAATTTTCAGAAAAATAGAAAACTGTATAAAGAACTCAGAATAAGTAATTAATTGATGCTAAGTTTGTGTATTTCTAGTTTTGTTTTCAATACTAATTTCAAAAGTTATTTTGTTCGATTTATAGACAAAAGTAAACTTTGTAAAATGCCGGGGAAAAAAAGGAACTTTGCTGAAGGGAGAGAAAAAGGCAATTGCTAATAGCCATTTACAAATTTAAGCTTGCTGAAGGGAGAGAAAAAGGCAATTGCCAATAGCTATTAAAATTTAACTTTCCTGTAGGGAGAGAAAAAGGCAATTGCCAATAGCTATTAAATTTTAACTTTGCTGAAGGGAGAGAAAAAGGCAATTGCCAATAGCTATTAAAATTAAACTTTGCTGAAGGGAGAGAAACAGGCAATTGCTAATAGCTATTAAAATTTAACTTTGCTGAAAGGAGAGAAAAAGGCAATTGCTAATAGCTATTAAGATTTAACTTTGCTGAAAGGAGAGAAAAAGGCAATTGCCAATAGTTATTATAAATTTAACCTTCCTGAAGGGAGAGAAAAAGGCAATTGCTAATAGCTATTAAAATTTAACTTTGCTGAAGGGAGAGAAAAAGGCAATTGCTAATAGCTATTATAAATTTAAGCTTCCTGAAGGCCCATGCTAATTCTTTGTTGTTGCAACAGCCAGATTTACTTGGCATCTAAAAATTAAAAATCTAATTTTGATGTAAAATGACCACTATTACCTTAATATGATCCAAATATATATACATATCGAAATTAACAATTTAAGAGAAAATTTTTAAACCAAGGCAGAATGTTATTTGCATCATGGTTTCGAAGATATTTAATTTCATCTAGCATTTTTAATGACTATATGTTATATACACATAAATATATTTCTACTTACCAAGAACTTCTACTTACTGCGAATTGTACTTTGTCAATCAAAGGAATAAAATAACTCACCAGATTTTTAGCGTTGCAACACCTCTTGTTCAACCTACGTTTCTTCCTTTGTAATGCCATACTGTGAAGTTTAAATAGGTTGCAAAAAGAGGATTAAAATTAAATATATGGGCCTATTTTACTAATGCTGTAAATTGAAATCCTCTTGCCAATATCCTTCTTAACTACCACAGGAACTCCAATATTTATCATCGGTGATAAAATAATTTGAAAAGTACTTAAAAAACCCGCAAAGTATTTTGAACCTATATATTTTTAGCGGCAGTAATATGGAGGATCAAAATCTGTATCCCAAATTTAGTTGCTTTTACAAGACCAGAGTATATTTTTAAATATTTATTTATGTGAGACCATTCGTTAAAATCATCCTGACAATAATGTTTATGGCCAAATTAGTTGTTCTATGTAGGATTCCGAATAAAAGTTAAAATTCTAGTAGTATGTCTGGCTGTAAGTTGGATAATGTAGGAATAGAAGAATAGTTATGATATCTTAATTGAAACTATGCAAATCTTATCCAATAAGTAAATGTTCCAAAGAATTGGACTTTGTGGTACATGAAAGAGAAAAATCTAATAGTGACTGGTATGTAAAGCATTGGGCATTTTATGGCAGGAGCAAAAACCATTAGAAAGACAGCTTCGCAAAGGAATCTGATAGTGGTTTCAAACATAATCCAGTTAGATATTATGCCTCAAAAGTCATAGAGCAACTTGTAGATAGGGTAAGCATCAATAGTGTACTACATAGTCTTGATATTTCTACAATCACATATGGGGGAATGATTTTATTCCAATGTTGTCCAGCAATTGTGATTTTACTTCTAATAAAATTAAAAATAATATTAATTTTTGTAACATGTAACAATGATATCTTTTCATAATTGTATTCACTTAAAAAAGCTTCTTTTCTTTACTGTCATTTTTTTAAAATCCTTTCCTTTTAATGAACAAGATAAATCATAAATAATACAAATCAAATTTTCTTTTAACATTTCCAGTTTTGATTTACAAAGGGGTCACACAGCAGCTCTGCTATGAATTCCTAACGAAATACACAGCAGGTCAATGGCTATAACATGATATACGAATGAGTAAATTGATGTAAACTTTAACAAAGGGCTCCTCTGCCTCCAAGGGATCTGTTTAATATAACCGATCTCTTCTTGTCACTTTATTTACATTGACTGACTTATTATCGAATATGCTTTGTATCCAATAGTACACACGGAAAGTACTGTTCCCTGCAGCCCGAAAAGCCATGTGCAAGTCATGTATGTCCAGATTATAACTGGATGTTTTAAAGGGTTCATACCTCAAAAAAGGACAAAAACTCTACTTTTGGTGGGTCGTTGTCAACCACTTCCTACGCCAAAGCAGACTGTAATGGAAAACAAATTCTTGCTGAGTATTTTTCAGGAAATTGCATAAAAGTTGTCTAAAATTAATTAATTTGAACCTTAATAGAAATGATAAATTTTGAAATTTGTTTTATGTGTGTTATTAGTAATTCAATTTGCTAGAGGTCTTAACGTTGTTATTTTAACCACGGCTATTCGGAGAAACAGAAGTAAAACATTGATTTCTTTACTCCATTTAGCCACCATACTCTAGGGTATTATAGAGGCTTTTTGCTTTCTACTTCTACCAGTGGATTTAGTTAGAAACATTTTATGCATTGCTTTCGTCAAACATACTTGGAAACCAAACACCTCTAGCCTCTAACACCTCACCTTGAGGCAGAATTCTATCATAACAAAGATATTCAAGAGAACTAATGAAAATACTCATGTTAGGACTAATACTTTGATAAAGAATTCCTGAAGATACAGACCCAAAGATGATATACGTTTACTGGATTCATGTTGTTTCTGTCAAACTAAAGAAGATCATAGCAATATGTGACCAGTCATAAAACATTTCAATGTCGTGGACGACTAAAACTATATTTTCAAATTGGCGAAAAACAAGTACCGTTTTAAAGGAAGAGCTTTCAGAACAAAGACGAAATTCTTAAAGCAATGTTCAGACTTAGAATTGATGCTGCACTGGTGTAAAATGAAACACTAGTATGAAACCCATAAACATGAATGCAATATATCTGAGTCAGAACCTACAAATGAAAATCATTCAAAATTGTGATACAATAATTTTGTTGCCACTAATCGAAGGGATATGAACTACAAATTTCTTCAGTCTGACCTTTGCTGATGCAGCCGATAGTGTAGCAAGGGACCAATTCTCTTTCTTTGTGAGACACTATAAGGAGAGTAAAATCTGTGAAGAATTTTGGGTGTTATAGATGAGTATTGGTCTGACTGCTAAAAGTATTGCTAATTTAACTTCAAATATGTTAAGACAAATTATTCTGGATCATTAGCTCATCCAAAACTATGCTTAAGGTGATGCAAGCTTTGTAAATGATTAATGGAAAGATGTATAAGTGGCATAAGAAAACATAAACCCTACAGGGCCGTCACTTCTTGAGTTTGTTTCTCAAGCAAAATATTCAGATACATAAATCAGAAACTCTCACAGCATGTAAAAAGGAAGCCATATTCTTCTTCTCAGGCAAGCAAATTATCCCAGCAAAATCATAATAAACGTCTGTTATTACCTACTCAAAATATATATATTGACTATCGTGAGTTAAAGGTAAAGACGAGGACTTGAGTGGGGGCATGAGGGGACGCTTCAGAGTTGTTGCATTTCAAACTTGTCAGCTATTTTCTAACTATTTTCTCGTTCTCTGTTAACCTTATACTAATGTCGAGCACAATTTTAAAAATTAATTTTTGTGAGTGAAAAAAACGTATGAAGAAAAGATGAAGAAATAAGACAGCATGTTTTTTTCTCGATGCCCCAAAATTTAGATTAAGACGAGTATTAATCGCAGGAAAACATAAGGTGCTATGTCGTTCCAGGACCAATTGAAATGTAAATGCATGTTATGATCTGCAAATAGCTGCAAATTGTCATTGGCATTGTGTGATTTTATTTTTACCCTTTCTACTGGTCATCTTCACAGACAAAAACATTTTTATGGGTTAAATTTCTCAGTCTTCTGTCATTGTCGCTAGATTTTCAATAGACGTTTTCCAGTAATTAACTAAACCTTGAAAATGACTTTTCATATTGATTGTAGTGATCGGGCATTCTTTATCATTTTCCCTCTTGATTTATGTGGAACAGTTCCTTCTTTCGAACATAAATGTTGTATGAATATCTCCGGCTCATATTTAGCTCTGTTTTAACTTCTTCACCGTAAGCTACATACGTTTTAGCTTTTCGCTATCCTTAAACAAACTAACATCTTACTTCTTGTCTGTTTTTCCAGGAATCGACATTTCGTCAGAAGTGTTGTGAACTTTCTTCGATTCATTACAAGATATTCTTTATAGCATGTTGATAAATTTCGGCAGCGAAAGTGGTACGGAATAAATAGCATTTATACCAATGTAATTATTTGTAGGTGACAAAAGTAGTTATTTATCTGGATTGTCAACCTATCATTAATTAGTGATTTCCGAGTAATATCTATCTTACTGAAAAATTAGGATCCATTTATATCACTTAAGATTATGTCAATCATGAGGATATAAAACCTATTTCTAATGACGAGTGCATTCGCTTGTCGCATGTTAATGCGTCATTGTATCTCTCCTGACGGTTTTATAACTACTACGACTGAGCTGATACAGAATAAGGGTACTTGATCCTTTTCTACTATATATATTTCATCAAATTCAGATAAATTCTCTAAAATGGAATTTAGTGTCATCCTTGAACTATAAGCTTTACATTTCTATGTAAGTGTACTCTCATAAATAAGAGTCCAAACCTAAACCCTCGGATACGATCCTTGTATATTACTGATTTTTTAGCAACCTTTATTGTTTTATGAGATGTTCTCTTTAGATCTCTATTGCTGTGTTCCGACCTAACAAGGCGTTTCCTCTCCCATACGTCACTTTGAATTCTACCCTCTTTATCTGTTGGCCCATTGCCTTAAAGTCATCTGTGAAAAGGATAGGAATCATCTCTGCACTTTCGTTGGCATAAATTTTTTTCTGTTTTTTGTTCCCTTCCTTTCTTCTGACCCTGTTTTTAACTCCTTTGTTTTACAAAATATTGTAAAATGTCCCTTCTTTTAAAAAACTGTGTTCCCTGTATTGTCAACAGCTTGACAGTCTTTACTATTTCCAATACAACAACCACTACGTCCACAGCTGATCCCTTATAAGTACAAGCCATGAATCTATATTAGTCATTATGAGTTCTTATATATATATTTAATAAGCCTGCTTGTTCATTGGCGGTTTCCGTTGCTGATTTGTCTTAATTATGCTATTGTCCTATTCTCCTTTTTCTAACAATTTCATTCAAAGATGGATTGATGAGTGTTTTCTCAATCACCTGGTGTCGAAATTAATTGTTTTACGTAACTGCAAATTCAAACTTTCAGCTTGCTGTAATAAACTGATGATAAATTATGCCATTTTTTGAAAACCACTTTTTGATAAATTTCTAAATGTATGTTTCTCGTACCACAGACTTCCTTGGGAGCTAAAATGATTATTCAAGGCCCGTTTTATTTCCCATCCTCTCCTCCTGCTATTTCTAGAAGGATAAAATAATTGCCTCTCTTATTCCAGAACAATTAAACAATTATACCTTTTTCTTATGTGTGTTACTAATATTTCTTTTTATCACAAACACATACCCATCGTTTCGATTTTGCTCCCATATTTGATATTCTGTTGCATTCAAACTTGGGACGTCCTCCGAAATGAGTATTAATAACGTTGTCATCAAAAATGTATTTACGTCCCCAAGTGAAATTTTTAACACTTGCCAAAAAATATCATGTACACATTTGGAACTGGATCAACAGTGTCTAACAAATTAATTCAGATCATCATCATCATTGTTCGACCTCTGTCGAGATGATGGATTGAACACCCTTTCTCCAGTAGTCTCGGTCTTCCATAGCTGCTTTAAGGTCTTGACCTGCTAAGCCAGTATCTCTTATAATGGTATCTAAGAAAGTCAATTTGCCAGATCGCTTTCCGATGGATTGGGGTTTCCAAAGTATTAGTGATGAAATCACTTCTGAAGTTGCTCTGGCCTGCAAATTGTACTCTTCTAGATTTGACTAAACTAGATACTGGTGATAGGTTGCCATAAATTTGTCTCTTGGTTGGATGTTTTTTCCAAGATAGGTTTTTAGCCCGCATAAGTAGTTTTGTATAGCACCCATCTCAACGCTTTTCTGCTCTTTTAGATAGAGTCCAAGTCTCTGCTCCATAGAGCAGAATTGGTTCAATGAGCGCCCAAAATATTTTGACTTTGATGGTAATTTCAAGTTTAGATGTCCATAGTTTATGCAGTTTGTTGCACACTGACCATGCCATGCCTTTCCTAACAAGAAAGTCTTTTTCTGAAGAAAAAATAAAAGAACCCAAGTATTTGTAATTATCGTTGGATTTTAAGTTAGTTACAGAAAGAGTTTTAATAGGTTCATTATTTGTCTGATTAAAGCTCATATATTCAGTTTTAGACTCATTAAGATGTAGACCGACACTGTTGGCTGCTGACTCTAAAGCCAACAAGAGAGTTTGAGCATTTGCTAATGACCCACTTATAAGAGCAATGGCATCAGCAAAATCTGTGTCAGTGACGTGTACAGCTGGATAACGAGAACTTTTTCGGGGTATGATTTCAAGGCCTTTGTTACTTATAGTGTCTATTGATACTCTTAGAATGTAATCAACAACTACAATCAATAGATTGTTAAAATGATTGAACCAGCTGTTTAACAAATTTTTTGCAGTACCTCCTTTTATTCTGGTGGCTGGTTTTGAGCTGGTTCCTGAAAGTTCTTTGATCATTTTCCACGCTTCATGATCCATATTACTAACACGAAGCTTTGCAAGATTGTCGATTTTTCCCATAATGTATGAGGCTTCAACATTTAGCTATGCATTATCTAAATTTTTTTTTGCTTTGTCTAGAAGTTTTTTCAATCTTTGTGTTGGTGTCTGGTTATATTTTGCTGAGATGTTCTTAAGATTTTTCGTAGCTTAACAGACTTTAGAAAGATTGATGAATTTTTTGTCATTATTTTTCATTTTGGTTGGTAGAGTTTCTTTGGCTACTTATTCGGTGGAAGAAATAAGAGCACTATAAATATCTTCAAGGTTTTCATCTATTGTGTCAACAAAACCAGATAGCGCTTGGAAGCGTTTGAAAACCTTCACTAAGAATTCTTTTGCTAGTTTCTTATTTTTACAAACATCTTTCCAGTCAAAGCATTTCATTGGTGGAGTTTGCTCTTCTTTGATGACCGAAGACTTAGCTTTATAAAGGGGCTAACCACTCTGTGGTCAGAGTTGACAGTAAAAGATGAATAAGACCTAGAATTTAAAACACTATTCCTCCACTTTTTCCTGAATAACATATAATCCACTTGTGACGTTTTTCTGGTTCCTGTAGTGCTATAATTTCAATAGAATACCGTTTGCAACAAAATAATAGTTCCTCAATTCGTCCAGTAGGGCCTAAGGTACGGACATTAAAAGTACTTATAATGTTTTTATGAGAACATTGTAGATATTTGGGTTTTGGTCTATCATCCTCAGAATCAGAGGTCACCTTTCCTAAAGCATTTGAGGCCCACACTTGTATAAGCCATTGAAAAGATTATGGATAGTTAATTAATAGCTCCAGGGTTCCCATTACAGGTAACCACACTGAATGGTAGATCTGAAAATCTTGGTCAAGCCCCTNAAGTCACCAATGATTGCAACAAAATTGTGTGTTGGAACGTTATCAATAATAGATCGCAAATCATTGTAAAATTGGTCAACTTCATCCTCTGGTGATTCGTTATGGGGGCTATAAACACAGATCACTGTTAATTTAGGGTTTCCAGAGAACTCTAGTAGCATTATTCGTGGTGAAATTGTTTTGGCTAATTCTAGACTGTCTCTAGCTTTTGAAGATATTAGAAAACCAATACCTCCAATTGATGCATTGTTTGCATTTTTGACAGCAGAGGATGTAATTAATTGGATGTAAATCGAATGTTTTCATCTGGATGATAAATACGGTGTTCCTGTAGTGCTATAATTTCAATAGAATACCGTTTGCAACAAAATAATAGTTCCTCAATTCGTCCAGTAGGGCCTAAGGTACGGACATTAAAAGTACTTATAATGTTTTTATGAGAACATTGTAGATATTTGGGTTTTGGTCTATCATCCTCAGAATCAGAGGTCACCTTTCCTAAAGCATTTGAGGCCCACACTTGTATAAGCCATTGAAAAGATTATGGATAGTTAATTAATAGCTCCAGGGTTCCCATTACAGGTAACCACACTGAATGGTAGATCTGAAAATCTTGGTCAAGCCCCTGCAATTAAAGGTCTTGGTTCTGAAACTATTTCTTCTGAAAGTCATGAAGTGGTATCAGATAACAGCTCGACTGATAGCAACATAGATGGAATTATGCTGACCTGACCTGACGTGGACAGACTTAACTTTGCCGGACGTCAACCCGGTATTTCAAGGCCTCAGAGTAGGCTAACAAGTGCTACACCTTGCCGAAGGGTTACGTGGAGGTAGTTGTGGCAAAGGGTAACCTCATTGGCCCACGTCGAAACTCCACAACCGGGTGCAGTTTATCGGATACTTATTCATTTATACGATTTATTAGTAACTGACTAAAACTTCTGGTCTATACGTGACATAGCACCATAGCCAATGCATCTGAGAGGTGTCCAATAATCAAGTATTGGTTTGCAGATTTTTTCTATACAAATAGCATATTTAGAGTTAAACTTTTCTACTTTAGTCTTAAGGCCAGAGACAAAAATAATTTTCACGAGACTTCCATATACATGATGGTTTTAGACAAGATAATTTTCTGCATAAAGTTTCTTGTGAACTGCTTCCATGACTGTTTTTGTATAAAACAGAACGTTTGAACATGTTAATGACAATTTCTATGTGATACTTTTTATTTGAATAAACAATATCTTACTTGCAAAGGTGGTAGAGTGATATGTAAGATTATTGAATCGATGGTCTGTGGCAGAAACACTGTTGCGGTAAAAAATTTATAGAAGTAAACACATCCTGTCCTTCATCAAGCTTTTCAAGAAGTGTGGCAAAAAAAGCAAGATTATTTGAATCACTACAGACAGTGGAAGTGATAGCAATACTTTGCTCTTTGACATGCAATCCAAATGGTTTAAGTTATTTCAAAACACAAGAAACAAAAGAATGAGTCATACGAATGATTTTGTTTAATTGCAAAAAGGATCAGGAATGAGTCCCATACTGGTCTTAATTTTTGAGCCAAAGTCAGATATAACATTTATCAACGACGAGAACGTACACTGCTCAGAAAATGTCCTCACAGTTCTGCGTTACAACAGAATCAATTCTTTATTATTTGAGACGCGTTATTGATATTAAGCGAGAATAAAACATAAACAAAGAGAACAGTTGATTCCGGGAGAGGTTTTAGATGTAGCGAACATATTCCAGAAAGTGCTAGAAATTGGTTTCAGTACAAAAGGAGGGACCTGATGCAACTGTTTGGTGTAGAGTTGCAGAGATAACAACCTTTGCATAAGACTTTTTTGGGATAACATTGACATTATATGTTTCTGTAATTCATCTACCATTTCCTCTTAATTCCATATCTTCTGATAATTATGTTGTACTTTTAAAAATTGGTGTGAGTTTAACAAAACATATTAATAATAATGAAATTTCAACACTGATTAATACTTTGATTTTTAAGGAAATAAAGGCGATTGTGAAATAAATTTTTCTTCTTGAATTTTGAAAGCTCAACAAAAGGCCTAAAAATTAATTCTGTCTTCTGTCGATTTGTTTGTCGACTAATTTGCGGTAACACGTTTTCACGAAATACTTGAAAATTTACTACTTTAACTTTGTAAATGTTATTAAAAAATTGATTAATTCAAAACATTGCAAGATCAGAAAAGAATTCTAACAAACGTCTTTCATGATTTGAAAAATAGCGTCCTATTACAAAATTATTTTTCTTATTAATCAGTTCTATCTACGTTATTCCCTGTTGAATTTTTATCAGAAAGGAAAAACAAAAGTTCCAACCCAAAATTTAGAATTGCAAGCTTTTCTTCGATTCCAGGTACGTTTTATTCATTTAAATGTTCCAAGAAAATAGCGAACGAAAAAGGTGTTATCTACACTTTCTATTCCATAGTTTCTCGCACTTTTTGTTCACCTGAGACAAATAAAAGTGGTCACACATTTTCTTTAATAACATAATGGAGATTCCGTTGATATCACTGGCTAGGTTTCTGGTTATCTTTTAAGATGGCAAAGCGTTCTTGGCACAAGACGTATTTATAATTGCCAAAATTTAGTATCTTTGATTGAGGGATTTTTCTTATTATGAAGTACAAAAACTATGTGAAAGCTAGTTTTAACAGCACAACAAAGTTTGACAGCCATGTTTGTGGAAACCAAAATTTAACCCTGAGGATGTGCTTTGGTTGTATTTTTGAGAAAGAAATTCCTACGTTGCTTTAAACCTATAAAGTTATTTGGTGTAGTTTAGTATAGATAACTAAAAGTTACACTGTCTCATCCTAAGAGTGACGAGTGGGTAAGATATGTATGGAAGAGTCTCAGTTCTGACGAAAGCGCTGTTTATACATCGAAAATACCATATAGCAGTTTTACTTGAAGTGAATTTCAACTTTCCTTTCTCGATGTCCATAGTTTTACATACATCTGACATTTATTCATTATAACTCATATTATTAAAGCATCATGCATACTTATGTATAATTGGTGTTTCACTTATAACCTTATAAAATTACCTTTTATAACATTTAAAGCGAGACATATGGCGATTTGAATTTTGTTTTTGTCACTAATATTTGTTTTGACCTTTCATACTTTGATATACTGCATGAGCTTCCTTCATGATGATGGTTTGATAAAGCTCTTATTCCTCGTGAACGTCGGACTAAAATTAAGTCAAGACTAGCTTCTTTGAGTTCAACGTGATGGTGATACTTCATTACCTTTCGTAAAATTTCTTTGCAGTAGAATAACTGACCAGCATTTGCAAGTTTTGATGTTTTACTTACTTTTATTACTAAAATTTAATTTGTTTTTAATGGTATAACATGACCCATTGGAAAAGGCCGGAAGGAGAAGAAGAAGTATAAAAAAAACTTGAACCTAATTAAACAAAACTTTTTTATTTAATTCCCCAATACGTATCCGACCAATTTTGAATACATCCATACAAATAGACTACAAGCTTAGGAAAATTCTATCGAGATTTCTTCAAGCCTGTTATTTTCTGCTCTCACAATGTGTTCAAAATACGGTAACTTTGATATCAGTTTTTTGGGGGGATCCAGTGCCATTACTAATATATCTTTATTGCAGACTTGTTAGCTTCCTGGCATTTCATTCAATCAAAACGCATTTATTTCCAATAATAAAGTTCAGAAATATTCTACATCACTTTTATCTTTCTTTCATAAGCCCATTTTTGAAGTGTAAGGAGGGCAGTAGGTTAGCTTTCTTTACTGTAATTAGGTTTTGCTTCATGTCAAGGAGAAACAAAAGTTGTAAAACTACGTTAAAACAATATCAAAAGCCTGTTATTTTCACCGTTTGGTTAATGATTATCATATTTTCCCTCTTTTATATTTGTATCAACAAATAATCTATCTTCCAAAATTATTAACCAAGTCATCATTTTATTGACAAAAATAAAAACAATATTCTGAAGATAAGAAGCAACTGCCAAATATGTTACAATGTGTCAACAGGACTTATAAAAAGTTCACATGAGCAATAAATATAAAAGTTACCCACGTAGTTAACAAGGAATAAATAGAAATGACAGGACGAAAATAAAACCGAGTTCAGGATTAGAAAAAATTCACAAGTACAAATGCCAAGTAACTTAAATTTATGAAAATGAAAATTGTCCCGAACAAAGTAAACACAGAATTAGACAAACAAAGATGAATCCCCTTGGGTAAAGAGATTCCGAAAAGAAACAAAGGGACGAAAAAGATAATCAAGGCGTTTTTCATTTCACTTCTCATTTATGACTCAGACATATGGGCATTAATAATAGCAAAAAGAAAACTCAACACACAACAAAGTTGGTACCACAGGGGAATGATAATTATGGTATGTGAAAGGTTTATTTTATATAATAAAGTGTAACAATTAGAAGAAAAAGACAATTATTTATTAAAGGATATCTTAATTTGTCTCCAAAAGGTTGTTATGCCAGGGTGGGAGCAGACCTGAGAAGCTGCTTCCCTAGAAATGCCCTATTATGGCAAGCGTCTCAAATAGCCTCTGACAACCAAAGTCCAACTCCTGGCCTTCTCGTGGCGGAGATGTTGTGGAACAGACAAGGAGAAGGAGCGAAGGCGAGTTACTGGCGCCTTAAAACCAGTTTTCTCACTATATTGGGTAGACAGGGCTCTAAAGTCTTGGCGGACAACCTGTCTAGGAGGAGAGCAAACTCTTATTTTCAAACTAGCAAATGGAAATCCAGAAGCGTCCGTACGCAATCCGTCGGCTCCCTGGTTAAGATGGCCTCTGTGTCTGTGGATAATCTGCGACAAGCTATTCTTAAACTTCATCAGGTATACCTTGAGAAAGTTCCTGATCATAACAGATTCTCAAAAAACACTAAAATGAACACACAATCAAATAATA
>RDPX01000020.1:601285-662487 GCA_003991215.1 Morbakka virulenta | reverse complement strand
TTTATTACCAGAAGGGTTGTTAACAAAATTTACAAAAGCAACAACCATAAAGTTACTAGTACAACAAGAAGCGTACAGCAAATTGTTCGGACATGGCCTGAAGACGACAAGGACAATCAACAACAATAAGCCATGCTCTGATTGATGTTGGGGAAGTCCCTGAAAAGAATACTAGAGAAGGATGACGGCACTTAGTTTGAGACACTAAAGGTAAAATCTAGCACTGAAAAATCTAGACAATAATCCAGAGGTAGATAGATAGATAGATAGAGAGAGAGAGAGAGAGAGAGAGAGAGAGGCAGAAAGAATGAAAGAAAGAGATAACCAGAAGCTGAAATTACCTATTACACTGCAAATCGTATTCTTTGTCAATAAATTATGAAGTGAAAAATAATTAATATTGAAGACGATTCAGATCTTAAGTGCAGTTACCTTACCTTTAGTCAAACCACGTTTTTCATACTTGACTGCTTTCATTATACCTGCCGTTTCTTTACATCAAGTGATGTGTGTTAATTTTTACAACAATTTACTATGAAAAACTCTTGGTTACAGGTCAGCTATCCCCTAGGCTACCTGAAAGTTAGTTTTATACATTTTCAGTCCTATTTTACTTTTTAATACTTTCAGTCCTAGACTCCTATTTTTTCGGTTTTAAAATATTTATTATGTATGCGCACAAAGGAGAGTTTGTAATTAATCCTAGGCTTACAGTTACCAGTAAACAACTTAATATTCAAATACAATATTTCTGTTAACAAAGCACTGTCAAGGGGGCAGTCAAAGTAACCGAACGGATTTATTGTTTTCCGTAATTTTCTTTTGTGAGTAAGTAATAATAATGATAATTAAGAAGGTGTAGATGACGTTCTTTTGTGTAAACTCAATGACGCAACTTTCACCTGACAAAAATTACTTTGATTAGGGTTAAGTAAGCTATTTAGTTTCAGTAAGTTGCCTTTTCAATGTAAAATAATGCCATTTTTCTGAAAAAGCTTTTTTCTGTCCAATCCTAGTATCAGTTTTTTCACGTAAACAATATTTTTTTTGTAAGCAGCTTAGGATATTACCTAGAACTGAAGCTGGTTGTTCTTCAATCTAAATTCAAAAGGCAAGTTGTTGGTGAATGGTTTAAATTTCATTTGACTCTTCAATGTTAAAAATTATTACCACTAAAAATCTACCGGCTTTTACTTAGCTAGTTAAAAAAAAAAAAATTAGGGATAATTTTTGGCAATGTTGAATGAAAACGAATTTTGATATAATGCGATTGCACTACTTAAAGACTATGGAGTTCTTATAGGGAAAGATTGAATACATAGTCATTAGTATTGACATATTGATTGTTATTCAGGTCAAATCCAGTAGTGTTCCTTATAAACAAATTGTCTGACTTTTAAATAAATCTGTATTACCATCTAAAATAAGGAAATGCAGCTGGATTTTACACGGATTAATAACTGTAAATCAAACCTAGCGAATTATTCCTTAGCAACTATTCCTTGTTTCTGCTGACGAAAAGAAGTGCACCTCGAAACACGTACAGGACAGTTGCACTGAATATGATCGAAACCAATGCTAAAGGCTTTCATAGGATTCTATCCTACTAACTTAGCCATTGGCGCCAAGCTTCGAAACAAATAAGTTTTTCGATTCATACTTTCTCTTGGTTGTGTCCTTTACGTCGCAGACTCCCTATCGCTGGACACGCTATCCAAATCAACGCATGTAGGAGTGTGCTTCTTATAGTATAACTCCCTAGTCAGCTAAGAAACACCACTTTCCAAAGGACAAGGAATTCCAAGGAAAATGGTAAAAATAATATTAAACATTCAGTTCGGTACAGCCTATATTTTTCACTTGATTTTCTTTGTTTATCTTTTCTACAGAAATATTATGCTAAGTAACGATACAGAAATTGTACTTCTAATCTTCAAAATTTAAACTGATTTGTATAGTTTACAGGTATATACAAACGCTAACACTAATTATGGAAACGTCCCTATTGACAATTACCTCAATAAAGGACATTTTTTTGGGCTGTTGCAACTAAACGCACTCTATTTTTCCCGCAAGTTTAGGATCTACAATTGAGAGGCCATTAAGCAGTAAAAAAAATTAAGAAATGAGTGAATTACTGTCCTACCAAGCCCTTCAATTAAAAATTATTAAATAGTGTTTTTAGCTGTCTTATCAAGGTGAAACTTTGTTTGTATTAAACATCATATTGCAAAAATAGCCGAAAGCAAATACAAGAAATTTAGAATTTTTTTTCATTTTGGCCAAAGTAAAATCATTAAAGGACTGAAAAGACAAAATGTACCCCATAAAACTAAAGGTACATTAAAGAGGTCTCCAACAAACACCAATTGCCTCGCTCTGGTTTCGCTAATGTCTACTACTAACCAAGGAAAAATGGAACTCAATCCGCAGAATTTAGTCGGGCATTTTCTCAATAGTGTCCTTATGGGCTTTGACATTTAGTAACAATGTAGCAGAGCAACTTTTGTAAAGCTGGTGGCTCTAGTATTCTAGTTTTTTCTTTGACTTTAGGGGACAGAAACTTCGAGAATCTTTGCCCGAAAAAAATTGTTGAGGCAATCGCCCTTTGTATCAGCCCTGAAGCAGTCAAAAAACTCCAGTTGCTACTTCCTAACTGTATTTATAATAATTCTTTGTCTACCTGCCCTCTCTAAAACTGCTTTGTTAGTGGTGTGGCGTCTCCATGGAACCCTCTTCATTACCTTGAGGGACCAGATATTTTATACTAGCCTTCAAAATTACTAACCATTGTCCTGCCCAATGGGGAGCCCATCACTATACAGTCAATTTGTTAGCAGGTAGCATTTTGATAGCTAAATTCAACTTACTTACTTTTTGAATTATCAAATCTACAAAAATGTCTTCTAGAATTATCAGTGACTGTGGTTTCATGGTGCTGTGTTTTAAAACCAGTTTTGATCACTCTATCTAAATGTACGTTTTGAAATAGACTTAAGATATCAAAAAAACACTTCACAAATTTTGCTGGATCTACTAAGCACTTTGAAATTTTCAAAACGACAACATGAAATTAAAAAACGCAAAACTTGAAAAAGAACTTGAAAAAAATATGTATAAATCAAAAATTGTAAGCTAAAAATAAAAAATAAAAACAATGTTAAAGAAATGTAGGAAAGATAAGAACTAAGTTCCCTAACTGCCGAATTATTACCTATTAACTTTTTTAATATTGTGGTCTATTATAAAGTTTTGCTTCTGTTAAATGGAAAATTCTTTATTCTAGTTCTATTTTGATGTTTACTTGTTCTAATGTCATATTATTTTTTCTGTGATCTAGCATTTGCAAGAGTTATCAGGATATAGCTGATTGCTTTTCTTTTTAAGACATTTTTACGAGTAGACAGTTTTGATGTTGAATTTTACTTTGTGGACCTTTAAGGTTTGTATTTCCAGTAACGTTCTTGACTCTAGTTTTAGTGATACCAGGTTTCATAGGAACAATGAAAGTCAAATTTAGGAGAATCATCATATCAAGAATCTTGGCTGGTGGGAGTATGTTTGGGTTCTTTCGAACATTCCTTCCCTCCATCTCAGTTGAATGCGTGCTCATTTAAAAACTTGATCGAAGTTGTTACTAAGAGTTCTCTAGTTATCTAGTCCATTCCAAAGACAGCAGTATTCCATTTAGAAAACATATTGGTTAGTTATTATACGGTATTCCAAGATGTTTTACATAGTAACTAAGTCTTTTTGAGGATCTGCAACAACCCATTGACTTTGTTTTCTGGCTTTTTGAAAACAGAATGACAGTTCATTTTCATGACAGTAAATCCGTTTGTTCTTCACATCAGAGTTCGTGGTATTTCCAATGATCCCAAGGTTCTTGTCTGCATAATAAAAAAGGTTATCATCAGCGTACCTTTCATTTCACTGTGTCAGCCAAGTCATTAAAGAAAACTCTAGAAACAAAGGCGATAAAAACGGAGCCTTGCGGTACACTGCAGTAAATTGGAACTGAGTCTGAATTCGCTTCATCCATTGCCACAACTTGTGTTCCATTAAATGAAAACCTCATAAATCATTTTTGTTCTTTTCAAACTCTTTACACTATTTACGTTAAGCTTGTTTAGTATAAAGAGTATCCAATCAGACTGTATGCCTTTGACGAAGCTAGATAAACTACGGGGACAAGGTTAATATTCCAATATTATCATAAAGAAGAGCTGTCTCGAGTTTCAAAGGCCAGTGTTGGCAAATTCAGTACTTTTATTCAACAAGTCACTTGTTTTTTTCGAGGCAATCAAGGAGTAGGTGGTGGGCAGCTTTCTCCAAGATATTTAATAAAACAGTACAGTAGCGGCCGAGTGCTTAAATCAACAGATAACCATGCAAGAGGTTTGGGTTCGAACCCGGACAAGTCCTTTGAAGCACAGCTCCCAATATATTTCTTCGTTACAAGTGACATACTACTGAAATTGTAAAAAATGTACATGAAATTCTACATGTTTTCGGAGCATTGGGAGAGGGACGAAATTAATAAGTTAATAAAGATAAAAAAGTACGATGAGAAAAAATCAAATAAGAAAAGTAACCCTCTTATCTCAAGTGGCTTCAAAGCCTTGCTGACGGTGAAATAGCTTTTTAAAAAACATACACAGGTGATGCCTATATTGGTCGTAAGTGTTTAGGAAGATCTTGATACCCCGACTTAAAATTGAAGCTATTTTTGCTACTTTCCAAGTATTTGTAATTTTACCACTCTGTTAACAGAAAGGTTTAGGGTTTAGGACAAAGGCTTAGAAATATGTGCAGCACATTATTCTAACATTCCCAGTTGCAATTCTTAAAGTCCGTATGCTTTGGTTCTAAACAAAGCACGACTTTCTCCTCTGACAAAAAACCTTTGAAATGTAACCAACAGTAAAAGTTTATTAGGGACATTGGTTTTTGTTTCAGAGGTACAACTGCGTTTTTGAAATAGTTTTTTCCCCTCCATTGATGCTTTGTGTCGGTGACTTGGTAGCCTGTGCAGAAAAAACGTTTTTTATTGCGAGCCAAAACTATGAAGTATTTTCAAAATTTTCCTTTAAAAGGTTCAGGTAGTAACAAGATTTAGCTGCTTATCTGTTTTGTGTGCTCATTCGTTTGTACGAAAAACTTTTATCCGTTAGCTTTCTTAAGCAATCAAGCATGATGATCATTTCATGGTGTAAAGTTAATTTGAGTTGATGACGTTTCAGTTGTTCTTGTTGGTGTCGTTGTCAATCATTTGTTTGCAGACGTCTTAAGCGAGAGTTGTTTTAATACTATTTTCTTTTTGACAAATTTTTAAATTATCATTGAAATCACATAACAAAATAGTTTCTTTATTTTCCTTTAGTGCACCACTTAGATGATGTTCTGATGACGCAATACAGCTTTTGAAGAGATAATTGCAATTCTTTCTGGAGTGAAAGAAACAACTGATGCGAAATAGTTTGAGATTTTACCTGTAAGTTTTATCAATATTGACTCGGTAAAAGATTTTTAAAAATTAACCCTTTGCTATAAAATAATGTTATTTTAGGTAAACATTGCACCTTCCCCTCATTTTTCTTCTTGGTAATAACGAGTAGTTAAAGTGTGATCATGTAACTCACAACAAACATCCAAGTTTGATTTTTGAACTGCGTCTCTAACAAGGCAATAATATCGATTTTTAAAAAGATTTTGTAAACTTTGTTAACAGGTCAAAATTACATAAAAGTCCTTTGATATTTTGATGAAAAATTTTTATTGCTTCACTCGATAAGAGCTGGGGTTGTTCTTTCCAAAATGATTTTATGACCTTTAAAAACCTGCTGTTCATCGGACCTATATTTAAAGTTAAAGTTAACCCATACGTCTTGTCGTTACGTATTCAAAGCTAAACAGTTTCATAGGGATCAAAATATTAAAACTAAAAAGACGTTCACAAGGAGACACTATACTAACGCATTGGTGTGTGTGTGTGTGTGTGTGTATGTACAAGAGAAAATGCTATTGAAGGAGAAAATCTACATCACGAAGTGTTTACTACTGTTTCAAACATGCAACAATTTGGCTCTTTCATCGGATCTCTAATGTTTGCAATTCTGAGAGACCTCTGAGGCGCTCTGAACAACTGACCTGTTTTGTCCATGTATCTAATATCGCGGTCTGCCATCAAGTTTCAGCAAGCCTCTCCCTGCACTAGTCCACCGTATCTTCCCTAACATCTCTCGATTGTCCTACAATGATCTTTGGATTTATGCCAGTTTTCTTTCACGAACGTACTAATCATCTATGTGAAGCCCTAAATAGCTCACCGAAAGCGTTTAGAAATCTGCAATTTTTGTAGCTTTCCCTTGCAACATGTGCTCAGTACTAGGAGTGTTCTTGGATCTTGCTTTTGAAACCAGTCAAGCAGAGCTCGTATGATCTTTTCGTGTTGATGTCCTTTTGTTCGTTTCATATTGCTGTTTATACATACATACATACATACATACATACATACATACATACACACATGCATACATTCGTAACCAAATAGCCCGTGCGGGACTCTTTGGCACTGACTAACACACAAGTCAGTTTGACAAACTAAAACTTTCTCTTAGTGCTTTCCCGCAGAAATGTCTCTAACGATTTTCCCTTTTTTACTTCTTGCAATATCATATTTTCCAGCACTGTCTTATTACGGTTGCCTCTTTTCGTATATTTTTCTCCGACGACCTTGAGCCTTTTTGTAAACGTGTCGTTAGATGCCCGTGCAACATGTGCAAACCATTTTCTGTTCTGGTTTCTTGACAATGACGTTGCAGCTGTAACAAAGGATGAGGATATGTAGGACATGTTCACAGGGCAAGAGGTAGCACGCGTCAGGGAACTGGAATTATTCACCAACAGAACGGAAGCAAAGTACAAGTCTAAGTTATTGGGCAAGTCTATAAACGTGGGCAAGGATACGGAATGGAAAGCTTATGCGTTTACAAGTTTATTGGACAGCCAAGTAACTTTAATATGTTTAACAAGTTATCAGATATTCCCAATCACCGATCCCTCAAAGAAGAACAGGAAATGGACTTGAAGAGAAAAGCCACTGTGAAAGGCAACAAAAACAAGGTTCCTCAGATCTTTTGCGGTATTGAAAAAAATGAATCCTTTTTACTAAACACTGTAATTTACTGTTGGTTTTACTAACCACTTACACCGTTGCTTAAAAACCCTGGCGGGCACACTCCTATATAATAAGTGGTACTCTTCCACATTTAGAGTATTCGATAAACGGTACGCTTTCACTGACAATGCACTTTTAAATTCACCCCTTTTCACTGATATTCCACTTTAACTGTAGCCCTTTTCACTGACCTCCATTACATCACTTTCTTCATTGCACTAATTTTTCTATGAAATTTACAGTTTGTAATTTTGTACATTACATACACAATTCACTTACAAAAGAAAGAAACTCTTGTTCAAGAAACAGAATGCAAGTGTATGATATTTTTCTTACAGGAAGAAAGACAGCGATGTGTTGTTGCTTTTTTCAGGGTGCTCAATTATTGTAAACGCGTATTTGTATTATTGCGTACAAAATATTACCAGATGAGTATGAAGAGGCCGTTGTTCGTAATAATGTGGTGGTCAGTTTAACTGAGTTTTTAGATAGGAAAATGAGTAGGCCTTTTGTTTGGGCCACAAAAAGTGGTCGTAATAATGGGTTGGTCGTATGTCGGGATTCCAATCTATTAAATGTTCAAAGAAGAAACAGATAATGAAAGAGGCAGATAAAGAAAAGAGGAAATTGGGAGGAAATTAAAACTAATTCAAAAACATTTAGATTCTAGCATAAATTTGAATCGCTGGTATTTAAGTTATATATTGCAGCAACAATCCAGCCATAGCAAAGCAAGTGCAGATTTCAAATATAGAAATATCAGTTCTTTTTTTTTAATGTTTGTTTGAAGAGTGATTGAGCACAAAATTACTATTAAGTACGATATTGTGTAAGAAAGAGAAAGTGCTGTTGCGGATTATTATTAATCATAGGAAAAGGAAGATTATTCCCATGATAATCTAAGCATCAGCCGTCAATATCTTGGAGTAGACTCTATGTCAATTGGAATCAACTTCACCTTCTAGAATTGTGCAAAGGACAACCAGTATTCGGACAAATGGACATTGATCTGGGGCAACAAACCTCTTTAGTTGTCATCATTACGATTTCGTTAATCTTACATTTAAACTCATTTACTGTTTGACTAGATTATTGTAACCAGGTTCCACCCTTAGATTGTAAGGTTAATATCCCACTGAAAACCATATACGACACCACTCACATTCAGTTTTACTTCAGTTTTCACTGAGTTAATTATCTTCACCTTCCTTTCCCTATGGTGCTTTAAAATGTGACATTCACTGTTAGTTATTTAAATAAAGATTAAAAAGTAGCACTGTTTATTTCAAAAACGTTTACTATAACTTGAAGCTCAGCAAACACTTAAAAAATAGCGACCATTTAATTCTGACCATCTAATTAAAACAATCAGACCTTCATTCAAAAATCGAACAGCGACAAATAGGTTTCTAATTGTTCTCACCTCGGCTGGTAGAATGAGCAAAAAGCTTTGTCAACTGATCATGTGTTTGTAACATTTATAATCAATAACATTACATGAAATATTTGATATAGCAATATTCAAAACTTTTCTCCTTGATAGCATGTGAATAAAGCCAAAAATATAAAGAGAAAAGGAATAGACCGATTAGATGTCTTTGCTGATAACCAAATAACAGTGATATAGATATATATAAACATTTATTTATGCAAAAGTTGATTTCTGTTTGACATTACATCATTTCTTAAAGTAAATCCAATATTTGAATCCTACAGCTGCTACAGCAACTACAGCCATTAAAATATGTTTCCATGATAACGATGACAGTATCTGTCAAAGCTCTTCAAAAATTGTGATAAATAGTGGAAAAAGATGCAAGTTCAAACAGAATTTATTTCCTCGTGTCTATTTATTTTGCGAGTTACAATCTTTGCTTACTAAATTACGTTCTTTGCTAAAACAAATCAAAATAATTATAAGTGGAATGCATACGAATATTTTTCGTTGTATTTGTTATTAAATTAATCTGATATCAATGAAAATATTTGTTATGTTCCCTATGCCACATCAAATATATAGCATACAGATCCAGTTTACTTCTAAGAAGAACACTCAGGTCAATTATATCAGACCATTAATTTCTCGACCTTTTATATATATGATCATAGAAAAATTAATTGAGCCTGGATGGTCTTTGGTTTTTAAAGACTTATTGGGATCACGTAGATACCAATGTTATCTCAATGCTCAATAGAAAAAAGTTTATGCTAGTTAATCTTTCAGACCAAATAACACCCAATGACAGCTCAATCACACCCTTTCTGTTTCAGTACAAGGAGATTAAATTTCCTAACAATAGGAGGATTTATAACAAATGTATTCATTTATACTTAACCATATATATATATATATATATATATATATATATATATATATATATATATATATGTGTGTGTGTGTGTGTGTGTATGTGTATGTGTATGAGTAGATTTGTTCACAAGTAAAACTTGTTTCGATTTTAATTGCTTGCTTCAGGAAGTTGGGTAGGCCCAAACTCATCTTCATCGTATTAAGAACTGAAAGAGTTTCTTCCTTTTTTCAATTCAAATTCTTTCAATTTGCAATTATCCCATTTCAACTGACTTAACTGGGTTTTTTTATATGATATAGTCGTAAATTAGGTTTAAATAATTTTCATCAAAGCTCTATTTTAGGTTAAAGGCAAAGGAGAAAATTATATTAAATATTTTTATTATTCCAGAAATTTGGTTTCTCTTGAACAACAAAAACCCACGAAAAGTTTTTTGATATTGCTTTCTCTTTTTTTGTATTCAGTCCAAAAGTTCGACTTCTCCAATTCTAATCCTGTAAATTTATTCGAAGTAGCATTACTTCTTGACTATATCTTATTTTCTTGATAAATGGGTTTAGTTCAAACGTAAGTATATCAATTTACTTGAACTATCATTCATACCATTCACGTATTTACTACAGTTCACAAAGAACTGGTAACTTTTATTAAAAGATCAGCAGAATATCGTATTAGGTCTCCATTTCGGGTAGCCCTGTTACTTGAAAACACCGCTACAATACTGTAGCAATCTATTACGACGTTTGATATTTGTTAGCACTTAAAAGAGAATTAAACTATCGAGGTAAATACGAAAAGAACGAACAAAAGAATTCAGGAGAAACAAAGAAACGGTTGTTTACATTTCAAACTAAACGATACTAAATTGATAAAATTGGAAAAGATTGTAAAGACTTGTTGCAGTTGGTTCATTCAAATTGTACCTTTTAGGAAGAAATCGCAATTATTGTTCTTGGTAGCGACATATAGTGGCTACCATTTTACAAGTAGCCGTACGAAAATAAATTTTGAAAATGTTCACATTGAGAAGAGCAAATCTCTACTTTCTCCTTACCTAGAAAAAACTAAGTTAAAATAGCTACGGAATGTACTTTTTTGATAAAATGTTACTCTGGTAAACAGTGGCTGGAAAGCAATATACAGAATAATCTGTTTCAATATTTGTTGTTATGATACAAGAAATGTTTGCAGAAAGGGAGGAATAAAACAAGAAAGTAATGAACGACAGTATAAATAAGGAGAGATAAAGACATGGAAGAGGGAAGTCTACAAACTAAAGTATTATCTTATTACTTTCAAGTTGCCCTTAATATGTCAACAAAGAGGCCATTAGAAAACCATTGGTATTTAATTTATGTGATGTTTTAATTTGAAGGTTTGTTTTACCTATGAAAAGTAGGATTGTCTAAAACTTCTCCTTCGCTTGGAATCAATTTTTTAAAATGAGCTGCGTAAGTTGCAAATAATTCAAAATTTCTCAACATTGTAACATTTAAACAATAAACTAGCGATGTGGCTTTCATCCATATTTGCACGGATATAATTATTTCTAGCTTTGCTTAACAACTTTATCAAAAATTACTTGTAAAAGAGTTAGCTGTAGTAGTAAGTGTAGAATATCAGGATATCAAATTTATTAAAACTTACCAAATTGCTGTGGCCCTTGCAGAGTTTGCCGGTCAAAAAATGAGTTTCAACGGCGTGAAAAACACATGCTAGTCAGATGGATGTTGAATCCGTTGTTGTCGTAAAATAAAGCCTAGCAACTTGCAGTAGTGTTTTCCAAGTCCTTTTGTAGGTTAAATTGTCAAACATCTGCTCTGGCAGCACCTGTCTTCTGTTGTTGGCTGAAATAAAGGATTGGCATAGAGAACTATTATATCGTAACTCCAAAATATGGACCTTAATGACAAGCATCAACGAACATCAAAGAGTTATTGGTTCAGATTTAAATTCAAAATAATTCGATACAAAAACAATTTTCAGAGAAGATCGATATTTTGTCGAATCACCTTTCGGAGGTCACACCTGTTCCTATTTTCTTGAGCTTATTATTTACACAATGTTATGTAATTGGTGATTCCAAAGATTTTAACGCAAAAAATAACAGCCAAGACCTAAATATATTTCAAAGTACGTCAACTTTTAACACCTTCCTGAAATTTTAACTGTTTTTAGAATAACACTTACAATAAGTATATATATTTGACCCTAACAATTGTTTCATAATTTTGTACTTAAGTTGTCAGGATAGGTTGTTTAATATAGAAATTATCATTGCAATGAACTTTTCAAAAGAAACATACATTTCCTGTATCTTAAAAATCAAACATTGGCTCTATAATTCCGTTAAGTGAAAAGTATAAAAGTGTTCTCACCACAAAGAAAATTATTATTAAATTATTATTAAATTTATTTTGCTCAGTACCCAATAATAGATAGTGCACGTGTGGATAAATGAAGTTTATTTTCAGAACAATTTTGTGAATATTTATTCGACACATGTTGCTGCAATGACACCCTAGTAGCGCACCACCCTAAAAAGCCTGGTCACGCCCATTAGCAACATTTCGAGTGTTCTCTGGTAAGTTATAATATACATAACAAGTTAGGGGCAACCTTAATTTTTCATTTGCCTTTTCAAAACAAAATTCCTTACCCCTTTTCGTAAGAACTATGCTTTTACTTTACCTTCCCTTCTGTGTTGAAAAGAGAATTACTACAGATAAAAATTATATCTTGGAAGAAGTTGCAGTTAGTTCCCCAAAGTTGGCTTTCTACATCATAACATATTATATATACTTCTGTTCGAGTGTGCACATCGTTCAGTTTGACAAAAAACTAAGGATCATCTAGTGAAAGAATTAAATATACTCACACATTAAGAACTCGAGTTTTAAAGAATACAGAATAGTGCTTACCTTTGGAATTATAACTTCAACATAGTGGACTTCATTAGTGTTACTGCAGGTGAATTTACCAGCTGTTATTTGATTAAATACGAAGTCTCATATATATATGAATTAACGAAACCTGATCATACATACTAAAAATCTCTAGAAATGTATTTCCATTGCTTCTTCTGTGCATCCATAAACCTTTCCTTTTTTTCTGTTAAGCAGTATGTGTTTTGAGGGTTTGCCCAGAACATAGGAGACCGAGGAAAGTAAACATGCTCAGCTGGAAGGTTGAGTTGCATAGAAATCTTGCCAAGCGCTTGGCTTCAGTAGCTCAGCTGGTCTTGTAGGTAACGATGAGCCTCAGAGGCTCTGTTGAACACAGCTCAGGGAAATATTAATTACCTACTTAGTTTTTTATTTTTCAAACCTTAAACTTTTTTTGTTTATCCTTGGGTCATTATCTTTGAAATCTTATCTGTATAATAATCACTTATCTTCCCATTCCTAAATGATACACTGGGGCCAAATCATATTGAGAATTGAGTTCCGCAAATGATCTAGCTAGAGATAAGAGGCAATAGTCGAAAATGCTAACCTAGAGAAAACTATGTTTTTAACTTGTATTTCTTTGTAAGGAGCTTTTTCAAATAAATTTTTCACGGAGCCACTGATACAAACGTTATTTCTCAAGAACCTGACCTTTTTTATTGAACTGTCTTTTGAAATAACTATCACGCAGACCCAAGCAAAGCGTAGATGAAGCTTGAACGACACACAAGAGAACAACAATGGGTATATACTTTATGTATATACGTATATACATCTATCTATCTCTCTCTCTCTCTATATATATATAAGAACATTAGAATATTGCTTTTAAAATATTGGTCAGTCTCAGCTCGCATATTTGTGTCTCATTTTTCAACAATTGCCTGTTTTGCAATGTTCATAACAGGGACTCACATGACTGATAAACCTTGCTTTATAAAAAGCTTGGTTTCTATTCGAAACACCTGCATTGCATTCAAATGTGCATGAAACAGCGTGGAGTGTTGTTTGGAAACCGAACCAACCGTGTCAATGTAAATGAAATGATGTAATAATTGCATGATGTAAACATAAAAAGATCAAATGTCAATTTGTGTAAGGCATTTAAGTGAGTAGATGGAGCAGTGTAAGCATCAAATTTGAGTGAAACTTAATGCGAAACTATTTTGAAGTAAACATTATGTCGAAAGTTAAGCTTCAGAAAATGTGAGGGTTCTTTTGTTTTGACTGTTCAGCATCGAACATTGGAGGTAAATGTAGAAACCTCAAAAAAAGTAATAGACAATGCCTAGAAAGTTTCTTGTGATATTTGCAAAAAATACATTTGCCAACGGTTAAGGTCTCTGGAGACACAAAATCAGATGCGAGAAAATTTTCTGCATCATCAATATCATATTCTTCTTTAACCACAATAACTGCTGATAAAACTAATCATACTACGTAAGTATCAGATGATGTACCATCCATCGTGGAGCTGGTCGACTCTGGTGCTTTCACTAAGCCGACTCTTGCTGAGCCAATTCAAGTGAAGAAGGCAACAAAGGCTCGCGTGTAAAAAAGAATCACACAGTTAAGTTCCAAAGCAAAGTCATTCACCAGATACAGCCTGGCACAACACAAAAAGAAACAGCCAAAAATATGGCGTCAACCAATCTTTGATCTCGAAGTGGCTGAAAAAAAAAGTAAATATAATTGCTGCTGATGATGATAAACGTAAAAAGCTCTCCACCAAACAAAGAACGGCAGTGAAATATCTCAAAAAGCTCCCAGTTGTACTGGGAGGTTTTTGATTAGTTGAAAGTTATTCGTGCTAAAGGGAGTAAAATAGACTTCAACTGGTTTTGGAACAAGGCAAAACAGGTTCAAAGAGAATTGACTGGTGATAAAACAATGGTGGTTCTAAAAAATATAATCATGTTTGTGCATCGATAAAAGTTCAAATGCATGCAGGACAACGAAACCGAAATAAACGAAAGGAGGCCTACCCGGACAACATGATGAAATGGTATAGTGTCACCAGTCAACGTTTGATTTATTGCGGGGTTAATTCTGATTCACATGACGCTAAATGAGGCCGTTTCTTGCCTTGTTAGCACTTCAATCTGGACCAGTCACCAATGCCTTCTGTTATCGATTTCAAGAAAATATATGAAATTAGCGAACTGGGAGCTAATCATCAAGAGACATGGATAAGCTAGCCTGCACCAAAGTTGGGTAAAAGACAATGTACATGGCAGGTTTGTGTTTGTAGAGATGACACACAACCCAAAATTTCCATCATCTTTCGGGGAAAAGGCAAGCGAGTACGTCAAGACGACATAGCAGTGTATTGTCCTGATGTCGATGTAAAGAGTATAGTTTAAACAATTTTTGTGTAACTTGATAGTAGCTATGTGAGTAAAAACACGAAGGTCTAAGTAATGCTCAGTTGGTTGCAAAAGAGGTGAAAACAGTAAGAATAATTGAGACAAAGATAAATAAACCGTTATTAAAAGAGAGTTTCGCAGGAAGATATACTGACAACTGATATGCCTATTTTAAGCACCAACAAACATATTATGCCATTTTATTTGTTTTCAGCTGTGTTTTTCCACCAGCCAAGGGCGGTTCCAGGATGATACAACTTGAGCAGTTGCCCTTGTCAGATTTTGTAAGAATGAAAAAATTGCTTTATATAATACTGATGTTTACAACAAAAGATTAGTTCTTAATTCTCGAATTTCAATGACATTTCAAATTTCAATTGAATATCTGCCACAGCTTTCGTTTGAGGTGCAACGAGCTGAGCAATTTAGTTACATACCTCTTATTATAGAAGTAGCAAAAAAAGTTGCCCTATTGACTGACGTGAGTGAACACAATGGTAAAGATCTTCAAGACATACAAGCTGGAGAAGATTAATGTCAGAATCTCACGAAGGTTGTCATTTCAGTGCTTTAGTCAAGACAAAAGCAAAACAGTATGAAGATGAATAGATGCAACCCGATCACAGAGCTCTGCCAAGGCTACCTGTTATTGGCCTGCTTCACATAAAATAATGACAGAAAGTTGTTGAGACGCTTGCATGCTGAAAAGTGGTTAGAGGAACTCTCCTCAGTTGCATCATATTTTGACATAATCAGTTGAACTACTACCTTGGCTTGCAGAATGACATTTCTTGAACATGCATCAAATAAAATGTAAACGGGTGGTGTTAGTTTACTCTTTTAAATCAGAATAAAGTATTACAAGAACATAAGCTTGAATTAAATATCTACAATCAAAACACTTAATGCCTTTATTTTGTACTTGTTAATGACAGCGAACAAATAACCTGGAGCCTTGAGGTCAAATGATACTCATCGCCAGATAATCTTCTCATTAACTTACTGAGAAGCTGGTCTTTTAAACTGTATGGAGTAGTAAATGCATCTTCTAGCATTTTCAGGAGTCTATGAATAAGGATGCTGTTCAGTGATGACAATGATAATGAAATCAACCAGATGATGTAAATCAGACATGCAACTTATGTACGAGTCCCTGTTGCCCGGCAAAACTCTTTGTCACACTTTTTTTAGTTCTCCATTATGAAGACCTGATATCACTGACTCAAGAAGATCAACTAATTTTGTATCCTTTTATGGCTTTATATTACTAATTTTTATTGTTAAACTGTTTTTTCAGGTTAGCGAAGTGCTGGTTGTTTTAACATACCGTATTTCCAGGACTATTTCATTTTTTCAAATGAACTGAGGAGACCTGGGCTTCATATTATTGAGAAGACCCTTGTGTGACAAAGACATTAGAAAATCATCTTTTTAAGATGTATAAAATATTTGCCCAAGTTAAATGTAAGTCAGGCTTAAGATTTGTACAAAGAAGCAGAAAGTTGTTCTACAAATTATGTATCAACATTATTGGCTATTTGCATATATATTACAGAAACTAGGTTTGAATTACCTAGTGGCTGTGATTGTCTAAGTTTGTCAGTAGGTGTTTTAAAACACGCTGGCTAACATTTCCCTACCCAACACATCACAAGAAGGGAGTATTAGACAGGAGGCTACTTCTATGCTGTTTTTAACCAGTTGTAGTTAACACAGGTGCTTGTATTAAGTCCAAATATATTGGAAATGGTTCAGCGGGCCTGAGGCTGGCTGCCGAAAAACCGTTGTTAGACAAAGCTAATTAATAATTGAGTTTTTAATAAGCTCTTTTCTTTCTAAAATGTTAAAACAATGTATTGGAAAGCTAATATGTCACACGTTGCGCCAAAATCGCCGGAAGGTATTGAGCTGGCAGAGCTGGCTTTAACAAGGAGTGGTTGTCATTGACGTATTGCATTAGGGTAAATAGTCGGGATAGAAAAAGGGTGAGTATTGTAATTCTAAGGGGAAATAAATCAGGATGGAGTGATTATAAAGTGTAAATAAGTAGGTAGTAATAATTCATCAACATTTATATTGTTCTCATATTTATCATCTCTCTAGAAAATCGAAGGTTATTGATACTTCAAGACTTCTTCATTTGTTATGAAGAAAACCAAAGAGAAGACATGTAAACTCTTGTTTGCAATGAATTTTCATACTAAGACAATTTATAAAGTCTAATTTGGAGTAAAATTTTTAGTTTCCTTTTTTTTACTAGCTCTGTGTCAAAGATCGCTGTATTAAAATCACTTCTTTGATACTGCAGGGAGAAATACGTTTAGAGTAAACTTCATTGCCAGTAAAAAAGAATAAACTTGAATCTTTCTACTGGCTTACTTGCTAATATTAAAGTATATGAACGTCATCCCCACATTAGTTATAAAACTATAGGATTATAGTAAGTAATCCCTCTCTTTCCTATCAATGATGGACTGAGTAAATTAATTGTTTTTCGTCCTGTATTTTAACTGATGAATAAAATTTAACCACATGAGATGTTCTTCAAGAAAATCAGACACAAGAATTATTTCTGACTAAAACAACTGTCGACTATTTTTTATCATTTTTGTAAATATAATCACCTTGGTTGACCAACCTTATAACACCTTCAAGTTTCCTTATATTTTAAAACAATCTAACAGGTCAGAATGCTGTCTCTTCTACTTTATTGTCTTAACTGTCGAAGGCTTTTAAAAGTCTGATAATGTACTTTTGGGAGGTAATGACTTTGTTCAGTGTTCCTGCAATTACAAAGGAGATCAAAAGAAATTTATTCTATGGAAGAGGATAGTTAAGAATTCTATTTTACAATGTTTTTATATTCAAAATGACCCCCATTTACAAACCAAAAAGCAACGTTCACTAAATCGAAGCAATTTTTATTTTTTGAGCTTTATTTAACACTTTTCTCTTACATTGGTAGGTAACTTCAAAGTCCATAAATCTAAACATTCTGCCAACTTTAGGAACGTAATTCCTCTGGAATGAAGACATTCCTTTGGAATGAAGACATTCCTTTGGAATGAAGACATTCCTTTGGAATGAAGACATTCTTTTGGAATGAGGAAATGTAACTTTTTCAAACCTTGTACTTTTCAGTATAGCAACCATCAATCTGTGAGAGGAAGATGGCAACCTTCTCGTGGTCTCTCCTGTGAGTAGCAGTTACACTGTGAAACCAATTGCTATCAGGATTGCGAACTGATCATCGCATTTGCTATGGGTGGTAAAAGGATAACCCCTCGGCCCACTGCAAAAGTATCTACCCCTCGTGAAACAAAATCTACAGTTCATCATCCAAGAAAACAACCAAAACAATGGGAATTTGGTATTGGCACATAAAATGTTCGAGGCCTCACTGCTTACGGTAAACAAGAGTCACTAATTAAAGATTGCAACCAATACAACATTGACATCCTCTGCATACAAGAAACAAAAACAAAAGAACATTTCGAAAAATCCACACCAGCAGGATATAAAATCATCCTTTTGGAACAAAAAGAAGCCACTTTTCGCGGCATGGGCTTTATAATAGGCCCCAGACTATCGAGCTGTGGGTATGAATACAAATACATAAGCGACAGAGTATGCTTTCTAGATATTAGCATACCCACTCGGAAAGGTACTCCTCTCAAAACAAGAGTAGTAAACGTATACGGTCCAACTAGCGAACGTGCATCAGCATCACCGGCTATGCTCGAAAAATTCTACTTGGAATTAACATCAGCCATCAAGATACCATCGAGATGGAAACTATTCGTTTGTGGTGATTTCAATTCCAAGCTAGGAAAGTTAACACCGAATGATATCACTGCTGGTTTACAAACCTGTATGGGATCATACAGTATAGGCAAACGTAACACAAATGGAGAAGCTCTCGTAAATTTTCTCACAAACAATGAGCTATTTGCTACCAACACAGCCTTTAAACATCCCAGTAGGCACAGAACCACTTGGATATGCCACATCGCTGATAAAAACCGTGAGACAGGCTCTAAAGCCACTAAACCGGTCTTCAATCAAATTGATTATATCCTATGCCAAAAGTCAGCAACCGCAATCATACAAAATTCTCGATCATACGGAGGTACAGATACCAATTCGGATCACAAACTAGTAGTTTCCAGGATAAGAATCAATCAACTTCATCTGGTCCATAAGCAACGACCAAAGAAACCCGCCAATGAAAAAATCAACATAGAAAACATACGCAGAAACACCGATATCAAATACAATTACCAAAGGCTCTTGCAAATTAATTTGGATCAACAAACTACAGATCCCAATCCCAACAAAGCTCTCTCAAATCTGCTCACATGTATAAAAACCTCTGCAAAAGAAGCAGCTGGCACTGTCAAATACAGCAAAAAATCTAAAACACTCGATCCGACTGTTGTTGAATTATCGGAACAACAAAAATCGCTCCGCCTAAAAATTTACCAAAAAGGTGTTAGTAGAGATACCACTGAGCTCCGCAAGAAACGCAACGATATCTTGCGCCAAATCAACAAACGACTGAAAAACATTGCCATAGAAGAAGCAGACAGCCTGGCAGATGAAATCGCATCTACTGATGACAGTCGTAGAATGTTCAAAGCCGCAAAGAAACTTCGTACCATGAAACCGACACCAGCCATCATCGTCCAGAATGAAGAAGGCAACTTCATGGGCTCAGATACAAACAAAGCACAAATAATAAAAGAATGGTTTCAACGACAATTCACTGATGATACTGACATCCCACTAGAACCATTTGAGGGAAATCCAAGACCACTCAATAAACCGATCACTGTAGCAGAAATAGATATTGCCATCAAATACCTCCAGAATGATAGAGCAGCCGGTCCCGATGACATGAACAATGAGCTATTTAAGTACGGTAAAGAAGTCGTTGCCGCCCCACTTGCCAATATATTCAACTCAGCCTTTGCTCAACATACACCGATTGATTCGCTAAAGGAAGGCATCTTGATAACCATACCAAAGCCAAAAAAACCTCAAGGCCCCCCTGCAAACCTCCGTCCGATCACACTACTGAACAGCACAAGAAAAATTTTATCCACCATTACTCTGAATAGAATAAGGGATAAAGTAGACAAATATACAGGATTACATCAAAGCGGATTCAAAAGAGGTAGAAGCTGTGCCGACATCGTCTGGGCACAACGCATGTTAACATCCGTCGTTCTTGCTAGAAAATGGGACTTCCACAAGATGGGTATCGATATGTCAAAAGCCTTTGATACCATCAAACGCAAACGTATACTCGAGATTCTTATACACGCAGGATGCAATGAAGACGAACTAAGACTTGTGCGTATACTACTATCAGGAACATCTCTTCGTGTTCGAATAAAAAACGCACTCTCCGATTCATTTGAAACCTCCATAGGATCACCTCAAGGAGATGGTTTATCACCAGTATTATTCACATGTTATCTCTCACACGCTCTAAGAAAAATAAGAAATAACTCCATCAGACCAAATCCTCTCGTTTCTTGCCTTGGTATGCCACTGGAAATGGAATATGCAGACGATATCGACTTTTTAGATGAAGAAAAAGAACCTCTGGAAAAATTACAAAAAATTGCTGCAGAAAAACTTAAAGAAGAAAATCTATTTATGAACGAAAGTAAAACTGAGTTTACACACATATATCTTGCCGAAATATCTGAAACTGATCCAGAAGGAACACCTATCCGAGGCTGCGAAAACTGGCGTAAGTGTAAAACGTTAGGGTCCCTGCTATGTAGTTCAGCAGACATCTCTGCCAGATGCATCCAAGGCAACATAGCATTTAAATTATTATCAAAAATCTGGTCTCGCCGCAATAAAATTCCGCTCAAAACCAGACTCAAACTTTATAACGCGTACTGCCTCTCCATCATGCTATATAATTGCGACAGTTGGGCTACCAACAAAGCTATGATGAATAAAATAGATATATGCCACCGTAAACACTTGCGAACGATAACAGGTCACCTATGGCCCAAAAGCGTAATCAGTAATAAAGAACTGTATAAAATCTGCCAAACGGATCCTATATCTACACTAGTAGCAAAGCGAAGATGGTCTATGCTAGGTCATGTCCTACGCATGGACATCAACACCCCCACCCAGAAAGCCCTTGAATTCGCCATATCAGGAGCAACAATGTATAAAGCCAGAATAGGACGCCACTCTACAAATCTTCTCAGCACCATCCGTGAAGACATCAAAAACTCCGGACTTGGGCAACTCCGTACCAGAAAACAGCTCCAGAGCCTAAGGGAAAAAGCAAGAGAGAAGAAGAACTGGAAACGTTTCAACGAAGGTCTGATTGCATCTATGGGATGTCATTGACGACCAAAGAAGCAGAACACAGAGGATAAGTAAGTAAGTAACCAACAAACTGCTAAAATGAAACTTTTATAGCATGCTCACCACCCAAAAAACCATGGTGAAAACACATGATTTTTTTTGGTGATAATTTCTACACTATTCCTAAAGGTTCAAGATGCAACCCATGTTCATTCTCAACATGCAAGTAAAGTGTAGCATCCACGATGCACCTGTTATCAGCTGCAATTAAAAAAAAGAAAAAGATGTCTTTTGCAAGGTTTTCTATCATTTCCTTTTCTGATTTGACCTACTAAAATTGTATTCTTTCTTTAGTGTTTTGGAGCAAAATTTCTATACTTCTTTAAAAGCTTGAATTACAGGATAGTAAAACCATATAAAATATCTGGAAATAATTACTACGTCTGATATGATGCTAATGTGTTTTATTAACAATAATTATAGCAAAATAATTTTCAAGCGATGTTATGTAATCGTAAATAGCACTCCCGTACGGTCTGCTGTGTAAGGATGCATCTCTTCAAAGATGGCGGTAAGTACTATTTTCAAGAATTAAATCAATCATGCATCCGCTATTTGGAAAAGAATGTGTGGTATCAAACATATTCCACAGGTATCTTGGAGATTTGAATTATGGCTTTCTTACTCATATTATTTGATGCAGTACTACTTAAAGCTAACAAAGAAATTCAAACTCTTTATTAGCTCTAATCTTTGACTCCAAAAGTAGATTTTTTCAGTCGTAAATCCAATTCTGTTAATCACCATTATTCTTTGTTTGACCATTGTCTTTTCTCTGATCATAATCTTTTTTCTAATTCTTTTGTCTCATCTCTTAGTGACTCCAATCAATCTAGTTGTTTATGTTTCTCTCTCACCCAAGAGAGGTTTTCCGTGAAAATTTCCGTCTCATCAGACTTTCCATAATCATACTCCAGGTGGCTGGACGAATGTTCCTATTCTCTTTCAGCTACAAAATGTGCTTTAAAGTCATTGTCTGGATTCATGTTAATATAGATCCTTTGGGGCATATTGCAAATACCAAGCAGATCCTGCCCCCCCACCCACCCCGTTTTCATCAGTGTGTAAAATAGCACACCAAAATGACCTTTTTCATCAAAATCTGTATTATGTCAATCCTTTTTATTTTAAAAGGTGTTTTCTGTTGAAAAAATGGAACTTTTTTTTTGTTTTTTTTTTTCCTTTTGAGGAAAGGCCTCATTTTTTTTTGATTGCTTTGTCCCAAATCCCTCCTTAATGGCCCTTACTATTCTTTCCCCGGGTTTTCCTCCCCAAACNTCTTTGTTTGACCATTGTCTTTTCTCCGATCATAATCTTTTTTCTAATTCTTTTGTCTCATCTCTTAGTGACTCCAATCAATCTAGTTGTTTATGTTTCTCTCTCACCCAAGAGAGGTTTTCCGTGAAAATTTCCGTCTCATCAGACTTTCCATAATCATACTCCAGGTGGCTGGACGAATGTTCCTATTCTCTTTCAGCTACAAAATGTGCTTTAAAGTCATTGTCTGGATTCATGTTAATATAGATCCTTTGGGGCATATTGCAAATACCAAGCAGATCCTGCCCCCCCCACCCCACCCAGTTTTCATCAGTGTGAAAAATAGCACACCAAAATGACCTTTTTCATCAAAATCTGTATGATGTCACTCCTTCTTATTTAAACAGGTGTTTGCTGATGAAAAAATGTAACTTTTTGTTTGATTTTCTCTATCCTTTAGAGAAAAGGCTGATATTTTGCTAGATTGCTTTGCACCAATTCCTCTCTGAATGGCACTGATACTTCTTCGCCAGAGTTTCCTCCCCAAACCGGTTAGATTTTGGACTCTGTCATCATAATTCAAAAGTTAGTTTCAAAGATTATTCATGGTCTTGATCAATTTGAGGCTTATGATTTAGATTTGATTCAAAAACCGTATTCGAGTGTATTTTTAATCAATTAAAATATCAAGAACAATGTAAGAAAGAAGGTAAAGGCATTACTTTAAGAGACAACTACAATGGAGATTCACTGTACTAAAAGCCAAGGAAAAAAACTAGAATTATAACAAAGAAGAAAAGGAAGAAAATATACTAATCAGTATAAGACTAATTATCTACTAGTATCTTAAGAAATCTCTGTTTGTTATATTACGTATAATAGTCTTTAATCTTTAATCTTTAAGAAAATTTTTTCTTTCATAGTGCCCGATGAAAGAAAAAGTTTTCTTAAAACGTGGGCAGGAAAACTTTATGATTCAAAACAGAAAAACATCCAGGTAAAGAAATACACTTCCAAACTATATATTTATTTTGCTGACTAGTTCCTGCAGCCTTTGTCATTCCCACTGCACTCTCTTTATGTGAAGTATACAATACATGTACGGCCTAGTTACGATGGTCCTATACTGTTTTTCGAAGATGACCTGTGGTTAAACCTTTGTACTTAGTGTTACAGCAAATGGAGTTAAACGTATTGCATATATTAGGCTTAGAAACTTTAGTTACAAAAACGTCTACAAAAACCCGAACCAGGATTTCAGAAGGATCAAACATAAGTTTTAGAATAAGGTTAATATAATATATACCATAGCAGCTGGCTAACTTAAACTTCCAAGGGGAAGAGAAATTTTCTCAAGCTAACGAAAGGTCGAATAATCCAGTGTGCTCGATGACTCGAAATTTAGAACTTTCAGTTTTCAGTTTTCAGTTTTCTTGAATGAGTTGGGGACAAAATATAACCAAAACGCAAGCTTAAAACTGTAAGAAGTAAGGGAAGATATGATGTACACTTAACTGGTCATCGACAACTTTAAAAAAATCATGGTCTTTGTCTTCCGAAATGCCTCTTTCTGAAAAACTATTTACGATTTTTTGTTTAGAAATGTTCTCCAACATGTCCAGCATTTCCATTGGCAGGAACTGTTGGTAAGTTGTCTTTGCCCAAGTGGCGACTAAGACCATTTTTTAAAAGAAAGTTCGGAATAGCCTTTTAGCAATTTACCCACCCATCAAATGCCAAAAAATTCTCAACTTTAAGTTCTCCGGAAAAATACAAAGTCTTTTCTTTAAGTTTTTCGATAGATACAGGTATATTTCTATTCACAGTAACAAGCTATTTAGAGATTATCTGATCTTTATCGGCATTTGTTCCCTCTTGCAGCTTCCCCTTTTAGGATTATTTCCTCCATCAACCGCCTCGTAAATTTTGTCTTCGTTCTAATCAAAGTGGACAGCGTGTTTACGGGGCCATTTTTGGCCCACTTCTGCTTTCGGTAATCCTTTCTGTCCTGACTTCAAAGCTTTGTATTTTTCTTTCGGAAATTTTCTATTTCATTCCCTCTGAATCCTTGTCAACTCGTTACAATCCACAAAACCAAACGAATTTTAGATCACAGTATTCGTTCATCACATAAGACATTCGAATACTGTGTTCGATTTGATCTCCAAAGGACTCACACTTTATCGTCAAAATTAACACTGTTCATTTGCTCTGAAGCTGTTTTCTTAAGAAAGGAATTCTGTAAGTTGCAAGATATTTTAAGTTGGTTGTGATGCGAAATACAGTAACGAGTAAAAAAAATGTTTGCAGAATGATTTACTAGCAATTATTACATCTACTTTAATCCTGGGCATTAAACATTAAAGGGCATTTATAAAAATATCTTGACTCCTTGTATCTGCAAAACCTTTAGAATGAAAACCTGACAGCACCAATAACACTGATCGACATGATTTTTCTGGCAAAGGGTTTTTAAACGAATTCTAACTAAATTTGGACTACTGGTGACGAAAATGAACTCAGTTTTTGTCTATCACATTAGGGTTTCAAGCTATGCAATTTTCCAATTTTTGATGAAAATTACTCATCAACCGATAGCTGTATCGAAGGTTTCATAATAAAAACGTGATTGTTTCTACTACATTTTGTATATAAATAATCAAGGAACAACAAATATTACTGAGTCGATGTACAGCAATCCAAATAGAATCACATAAAAAAATATAAAATATAAAAATACATATAAATATATATGGAACACAGGTCAGTATCAAATAGCAGTTATCTGAACTTTCTTTTCTTGGCTGATCTCTGATGTACAGTTTCTGGGTTGTATCTCATCAAGCTCCAGCAATAATCAGCCATCATGTGTGAGTCCCACCGGCCTTGATACGGTTCTCCCATTGTTTTAATGTCCTGATGAAAACGCTCCCCTTGTTCCTCACTCATATCCCCAAGATTATCCGGAAAATTGTGCAAAAGGCTGTGTAAATAGTGGATCATGACACTCACTCTACATCCAATATCTCGCAGGCTCATTCGTAGTTCTTCCACAATCTGTTGATAGTCTGCTTTCTTATTCCCTAGAAAATTCTGGTCACAAAATGCATTTCAAGCTCTTCCTGCTGTCTCATTCATGGATGTGATAAAGTTTGGATCTCTGATAAGTAGCCTTTTTTTCCTCTTTGCTAAGTCCAGGAAAAGTTGAGCATATATAGCTGAAACATTCACCACTGTGATCAAGAGCTTTGACGAACTGTTTGATCAATCCAAGTTTTATGTGCAAGGAAGGAAAGACAATGTACTTCCTATCCACAAGAGGATCATTGATGACATTCTTATCGCCAGATGCTAATCTCTGTCGCTAAGGCCATTCATTCTTCACCCAATGCTCTGCTGTAGCTCTACTGTCCCAGTAACACAGGAAACAGGGTTATTTTGTGTACCCTCCTTGCTGACCTAAAAGAAAGTTAACCAATTTTAAATCCACACATGATGTTGCAACCTATCTATAAGAATCTTGATGTTGTTATATTCTTCCTTAAGTTTTATAGAATGACCTATTGGTACGGAGCCATAATTCTTTCCATTGTGTAACAGAACACATTTCAAACTTCTTTTGAAACTGTCAATAAAAAGCCTCCAATCCCTTGAATCATAAGCTAGAAGTCCCATAAAGAGAAGTAACCCTTCTACATCAGTACAATAGACAAGCTAGCCATCTGAATGGAAGTACTTACACAGTTCTGCTTCTCTGTTGCGATAAAATAAGACACTTGTGCCGGGGTTCAACATTTGATTCTTTTGCAGTCTTGAAGCCAACAGTTCAGCAGACTCTTTTGGTAGATAAAGATCTCTTACAAAATCATTCAAAGTCTGCTGAGTAAACAGAATTGGTTTGTCACTATCTTCATCACAGGGCTGAAAAATATCTGTAGTATCTTCATCACCACTAAAAGAAGGAGAGAAGAGATCTGTGTCATCAATTTTTAGAAGCTCAGTAAATATTGGTACAGGTATTTCTTCACTATGGGCAACTGGTCGAATAGCTGAAGGGATACTTGGTTGCTGCAAATATTGCTTATTTTTCTTATTGAAACCTTTTACATTGACAAGGCAGAAATAGCAGTCATCTAAATGATTGCTTGGTTCTCTCCAAAGCATAGGCACTCCAAACTTGTGTTTTGCATTCCTTCCTTGAGACCATGATCTCAAGGTCTCAACACAGGTTTTGCACACTTTGTGAGGAGCCCAATGGTTGTCTTGGTCTCCAAGTGGTACTTTGAAGTAAGCCAAATTCACACTCTTAACAAAGTCAGTAATGTTAAGCCGCTGTTCTTCAAAGTTAAGCTCCCACAAATGTAGTAAAATTTATTTGGATCACTTAAGCACTGTCTTTTGTGAGATGTAGAGGCCATTGTTAGGTCAGTAACACATCCTGCAGACAAGAAAAAATTTGTTAGCTACCTGAGTTGTTCCTTGAATTTCTACCTAACCTCCCACACCTTAGACATTGTTTCACAAAAAACTCAGCAGAATAATAACAATAAATAACTAAATTTAGTGATAAAATCAATAAAAAATCACTACCTGCAAACGAGTGTTGTGTAAGTTGAAATCTGTTTGTTTACTTTCATATCATAAAAAATGGTTTTGTTATGCATATTGATAATTATCAATACCGCTGTCTGCTTGAAAAAAGACGAAAAAATTGTTAATGATTTAAAAAAAGGTATAAGTCGAAGCTTAAAAACCTCATTCGAATTCTTAAGGAGTAGCCTTTTATACAGGATCACTGGAAAAAAGGGCCTATCTTGGTGAAGGAAAAGACTACAGGTACCTTGCCAGTTAATAATTACTGGAGAAATAAACATTGCAAATATATTGGAGATACTTCTTAAATTAAGAGAACTGCAAACTGAAATTTATTTTACAGTTTGTCAACACCACTATTATTCGAGTTATGCAGTATTCGAGTGACTCGGCAGCTACTACATATATATATATATATATACATGTTGAACCAAGAAATTTGAAATTATTTTTAAAAATTTGTGTAGGAAAATTTTTCAGTGTCTTGATAGCCAGTTATAAACTGTAACTTTCTTGATAAATTACAGGTGAAAATGAATCTAGCAGATAAAAATAGCAGAACTTATATTCCGACAAAGTACAAGAGATAAAAAATCTCACCAAGATTTAAGTGTTAATTTGCTTTTATCTGATCGAATTCATTAGAAATAACCTTGGAATCTGAAAGAGTTAATGAAAAAACAAGTTACTGTTTTGTAAGCACGATTTAACAGATCTCCATTTTTTCTCTATTATTTATTCACAATTCTCTTAAGCTTGTCTTATTTACGCTTAAAAGAAATCGCCCAGCAAATAACGGGGCTTTAACCTTTCTATTTTGATGCCAATCAAATATGACCAGTTTAATCCTGGATAACACAATTCTCTATTGAAATAAATATCGCATACAATGGTTTTTGCTTTTAAAAGCAGAAAATAGAAGTTTTGATTTTGACAACTGTGGTTTTGATTAAACTGAACAGACAAGTATTTTGTCAAGGCTTGTGAAGTAACGATGCTAATTAAGTTTTACGTCTATTACCTCTTCATGCCGGTCATCAATTTATTTATTATAGAATATACTGGCAGCAACCCACTACTTTTTGTTTTTTATAAATGCTCTGAGATATTCTGGGCCAAAAATCTTTAAATATGATAGCGCTCACAGATAGCTAAAAAGGAAACCGATTAGGGAAAACTGCCAAAATCAAAGGATTTTAATACGCATTTATGGAGGAAATAATTTTTTTATAACTAAGCTTCATTCTATTTTTGGGTGTAATTTATCAACTTCTAATCGATTTGGCAAAGCTTTAGTGAAATGCTCTTTGTTTCCTCCTTGATAAATACGCCTTCATTGCAAACTTTGATAAAGAAAGCGACTTTTAAATCACATTGATGTAATACAGTAAAAAATTACATTGTCGGTCTCACACTCAAAACGACCGTCTTAAATCACAACCAAAGCCAAAACTATAATCAGCTTATTGATTTTTTAAAACTATAGGCCATTAGCCTTCTTCAAATAAGAATATTGCTTCTTGCTTTCAGAAATCCCAAAGATATCTGCTTAATCATGCCTAATCCAGATCCCTTATCAAAACCGTTACCAGGGTGCACCGCAAGGAGGCGAGGTTGGGGTGGGCGTAAGGTGGACCATAGACAGAGTTCACTTTCACCATTTCACAACGCGAAGGCTAGTCCACCTTATGTTGTATGAAAACTTACAGAGAGATACTACCCACTTGGTAAAACGAGTTAAGAAAATAAAAGGAAAGTCATCCATTTATTTTGACTGGATGTAAAGCATTCGAGTTTCCATTCTTTGGGTGGGAAAAGAAGTACAGTTGGCTCCCTCTAATTCGAATCTCTACTATTCGAGTATTTCTATTATTCGAATGAACTCAAAGTTGCCGTCAGTTTTCTTTAAGAAACTCTTTTAGTAGACTTTCTACCATTCGAATCTCTGTAATAAACGAATTTTAAGGTCCTCTCGGAAAAATTCTCTCTGTAATTCTAGTTCTCAGAGTGACCTGTGATTTATTTCTCGTCCATAATGTCTAAGCGACTCCATGTAGATCAAAAACTGGAGACCAAGTATAAAGCTTTGTTGGAATCAGAGAAAGAAAAATCCTACAAAGATGTTGCTCGATCATTTGGTATCCCGCCTAATACGCTTTCAACTTGGAAAAAATATAAAGAAAAGGTTTTTGAGGCTTATGAAAAAGGGAATGCCAAAACCAGACGGATTAAGTCTGATACCTATGAGCAAGTCAATAAGGCCGAGTTGTTTGAAGAATGGATCAAAGAACTCGATCGTCGCTTTGGCGTCAAAAAAAGAAAATAACTTTGATTGTGGATAACTGTCCTGCTCACCTAACCGTTACAGACCTCGAATGGATTGAACTCATCTTTCTTCCACCTAACACAACATCAGTAACTCAGCCCATGGACCAAGGAGTTGTCACAGCACTCAAGGCTAAGTATCGTTTTCTTGCAGTTAAGTAAGCAAGTTGCTAACTCAGAGAAGGAAAGCAGCTACTGATGATTTCCATCTTGACAGCAATGACAATGCTCAACAAGGCTTGGGGTTCTATACCTGATCGCACTTCCTTGAACTGTTTCAAAAAGTCCGGTATATCTGAAAAAATCTGTGGAAAAGGTGTCAAAGGATGATGATGATCATTTGTAAATTTGGATGTCGAAGAAGATGTCATTGACAATTTACAAGGTGATCTCCAAGTGATGAAAGAAAAGTGCCATGTTGACTTTGAATTAACCGTAGCCAAGCTTGTCGATATTAACTTCGAAATCAGTGTTTCCAGTGTATCCGATGAAGACATCATTGCCGAAGTGAGTGGATGTGTTGGCAGCAATGATAGTGAGGCTGATGATTCCGACAACGAAGAGCCAATCGAATCGTGGATCAAACCCGATTTCAAAGCTGCCATGAATGCCATTTCCATCCTCCAGGAATACAGCATATTTACGAAATTTGGAGATTTGAGAGAAGTACTCAGCAACGCAAGTCGTGTGCTTGACTTAGACTATCTTACAAACGGAGGACAATAAAAAATTAAGCATTTTTTTCAGAAATCTTGGAACGTATGAAATAAAAAAGATTTTCAAAGAGAACTGAATTATGTTGTGTTTTTTTTTACCTTGGTGGTTTTTCTCATTTTTCAACATTTTCCATTTCTCTCTCTAATTCGAATTTTCACCCTTCAAACCTGAAAATTCCAATAAGAGAGACTTTCTACTATTCGAATCTCTCTAAAATTCGAACAAAAATTTGTCCCCGTTAAGATTCGTATTAGAGAAAGCCAACTGTATATAGACTGGCGGAAAAGTCATGACAGTAATAAAATAAAAGGTAAAGGAAGACGTGAAGCAAAAAGAGCAGGAATGAGAAAATAGCGAGTTGCTAAGGCAGATAAGTATAATCGCCGGAGAACAATGTTGTTCTTAGCCAACAGATGAAGGTAGAAAATAGAGAAAGAAACAAAATGCTCCACAAAGCAAAGAATAAGAACAAATTTTATCGAAGCTAAGATTAACAAGTCAAAGAAGGAAAATAAATGTGGAATGTATGACAAATTTGATGAAACCTTAAAGCATTTGGTGTGTAGTAAGTCAGTACAAAGTGTACATAATAGGTGGTGTGACTTAGAAAAATGGATGAGAGATAACTATAATAGGAGTCAGAGACCGTGATGAAAAATAATTCCTGAGTACGTTGTTGGATATGACTAAACAAACCAACCACTTAATCAAATCTTGTTGTCCTGGTAGGACAATTTGTCAAAAAGATCATAAGAACTGCACAATAAATTACTTTACAATTTTGTATGATAGCAGAGTTAATCGAAAACAAATGGAGAAAGCTAAGAAGTGTCAGAACCTACCCAAACAAGTAAAAAAACTTTGAAACGTTGAAAATGATGGAAAAAAGCTGTAAAATTATTACGAGTAATTGATTTGCAAATATGGAGGTAGAGGCCAATAAGACTAAATTTGTAAAACTGAATTTGGGAGCAACATGAATGAACTTTGGATTGATGCGAAGGCTGATGACGTAATACTGGAAGAGCATCTGTACAATGACTTTTTCAAGACGAAGAAGTGAGAAAAGAAACTGATTAACGTATTGAGGCCGAGAGCTCATAGTGGATCTTTGAAAGCTCTGAAGTGTGCCTGTGAATCATAATATTAAGGATAACTAAATAAGAGGCCAAGAAGAACTCAAGAATAAAAATATAATCATACAAAAGGAGTGGAAAATTTATAATCGCCAGCGCGATGATATATTGAGGGCTTTTGGTTGAAGCAATTCTCAACATTATAAGAAAGAGCTATCCTTACTTTTAAGTTCTGGTTGGAAATGGGCGAGACCCTCTTTGAATTGTAAAAGATAAGGCTGCACTAGTCGTGGAGGAGTATTTTAATTGGAAGGACTCTGTGATAAAGAGAAAAAAGAACTTTTCGCCAAATGATCTATCCATGTTATGTGATATACTCCTTTTACCTGTTTAACAAAAGATATCATCAGAAGTCCTATGAAATAAAAATGATCATTTGGTTAAGCACAGAGCATCCCTGAGGAAGCGGGGTAGAAAGGGCCACATATTTGCTCTCCAAAAACCTGTCAGCGATTTTAGGAATTCTAGAACTTTTACATGTTATCTTCATAGACTTTGCAGATGTATTTGGTGGAGCAATGTATGAATTCCTTTTGGAAATGGTAGCTTCCTTTAATTTCCTGAGTATTTATTGGTGCTTGAAGGAAGACCTTTATACACCTTTGTTACTCGACGTGTATTGTATAAAACTGTAGTGATTTTCATTCTGATAATAGATAAGATTTGTAAACCTATGATTACCTCTGTTTTAGTCACCTTAAACGTTTTCCTAAATCTTTTCCTAGACCAATTCAACCATTTGGCGATATCACTGTTGTAGGACATCATGTGAGTGTAATTCAGAAAATGCTTGATTGCAATAACAGTATGATGAAAAGAGTAGACCTTTAAGTGAAACATAACAAATGTGCTCATCTTTTTGCAGGAAGGTCAGTAAAAAAGGTTATAAACCGAGAAACGTCGATATCACTCCTGTTGTTTACAGCTAGCAAATTAGTGATAAATTATTCCTTTTCTTAATTATTGCTCATTTAATTTACTTCCATCAAATTTTACTCTTTACAGCTGAAACTATTTTAATGGCCTTTTTTTTTTATTTTCATTTTATTTTCAGTCAACTGATTTTTCATCCTCGTTCCCAGGGCCTCCTCTCGGCTTTTCTGGCAATTTTGAATGTTAGAAAGTAGAGAAAAGCCCTGAGGACGAAGTTTTTTGATTTTTAGTTTTTAATTTTATATACTTTTTCTCTCTCATAAGAGGACACATGTTGACAGCAGTGTTTATTATATTTTTATTTTAAACAACTGAATTGCATCATCCTCTATAAAGATAGAAATAATAATAATAACACAGTAAATGATCCCCAATGCACGTTTTGTTATCAGTACAAGGATTTGATACCACACGTTTTTAATGGATTACAGCTTTGATTACACAAGTACAGCATCGGAAGCAAGATATTTTGGTTGTCTATCAATTTTGTCGGACAGATACAATTTCTGAGATTTGGGTTTGTTTCGATTCTATACTTTTGAACAGGCATTTGCCGAAAAGCACAGGTGCTATAAACCTTAGCGGAGTCTTCAGGAGACTAGATAGGACAACGAGTTACTAGTTTGTTGTTTTTGGATCCTCGGTTCCGTATGGAAAGACGTCTGGATGAACGTAAAGCTTCTGCGTTTAAATAAGGACGGTATCAACCATGTCTAAGGCTGGTGCTAAATATTGAATTTGATAATGCCTAACGATATTTGGAGACACAGAGCTTAAAATTTGCTTCAAGAGGAGCTTGTTGATGGTAGTAGCTTGCTAAGTTATCGGTCGTCTAGCATGGGCATAGTGTTAATGTGCTGTGCCGACTCAGTTGTGTTATGTGTGTAACTAATTGTTTGGGTGCTAGGGCAACATAGACGGTACTATTATTATTATCTTCATCATTTTTATCATTATTGGGATGAAGCGATGATTTTCTTTGGAAATTTTGATCTTGATGAGACTTGGTCTACTCGAGACATGACAAAGAAGAGCCTGAAAAAAGCTGGAAACTAGGCTGCCGATATTGTAATGGAGCTGATTTTTTCTGTGGGTCTTTCTTGGTGGTAAAGAAGCTACCTTGTACAATTAGAGGTCATAATAAGCATAATTAAGTGAGAAATGGAGTATTAATTATTTTGGATAAATTGTCCATGAAGTGTTCTTTCACTAGCTTTATCATTGAATATTGATTTAAGTAAACATTCCTTTCCTTGGTAGGAATTACTGGCCGGTTCTTTGTTATTCTTCCAGCATGACTCAAGGGAAGCTATGGCAGATTGGGCAGAACAGAGCTAAACTATACATGCGTTTGGTGCTTGCAACCCAGTGTCTCATGGCCCTAAGAAAATATTACTTGTACGTTTATTACGCTGCTTCATTAAGAAAAAATGAAATAGTTCCTCTAATTGAAATTTTCGTCTACTTCCAAGTCTGCCATTGGTCTAAGTATGTTTGTTGTCGGCTTCAAAGTTAGTTGATTACTAAGCGGTAGCGCTTTAGCAACATAATTGATGTATTTAGCATCCTTTTGTAAACACAACCCCTGCATTAATTGGTTGTTTTTATGGATACAACCGATTCTGAAATTTTGAAACAGAATGGAAGAGGAATGAAGAAATTGTTGGATTTTTTAGAAAATGGTATAATTGACAGGTGCAGATTTGCCACATACATTACCGATGAATGTCAAAAAGAAGAAAGAAGAGGGTTGCTACTGGGATTATAGAATTACTTAGAGAAGGAGGAGATATGATGACGCAAGACGTATTGGTTGGAGATAAAATTTTACAGATATTCATGTGGGTAAGAAACGGAAAGAAAAAGAGTAAGAAACCCATTGGCACTCTAAAGCAGCCATTACAATCCATGAGGGAGGAGGGTCATGAGAGTCCAAAGCCCCTAATGGTCATGGCAGTGCAACTAGAAATGAGTCTTGTTCTTCTTTCAATTCCTGACCTTCACAAGCCATGACTTTTTATGAGAGGGGGGAGTCATGGAGAATGTGGGGTGGGGTCAAAAATCTCTATTGTGAAAGGAGTACGACAAAGTTTTGTTGGGTTTTCTTTGGTGTTTTTTTAATTCCAAAGGGATAAGTAAATTGTAGTTGCAGAGTAAAAGCTGGAAATTGCCGAGGCCCCACAGCACTACAAACACTCCAGTAATGGCGTTGTGTAGTGGTCGTCTAATTTCCTAGTTTCAATAATAAAAAATCATGAAACTTTCTGTTTTCTTTTCAGCTATTAAATACAATGCCTAGCAGTAACTAGCAGTCTGTATTCTCCGGCCTGAATAGAAAATAGCATAAATAGGAGTATGTAACGTATAATACGTGAAAATGGTGATTCAATTTATGATAGGTTGTTTCGGCGAATGGACTGCTAAAAGAAATGCGAAGTATAATAACGGATGATAAAAGAGTGAGACGTGATGTACAGAAGGTTGTTAAAGCTTTTTAAAAAAAACCAAAGTTGTTATCAGGAAAAACTGTGTGGAGTCACAAAGAAGGGGTAAAACTGGTATTTTTTTTATAAATGTTATTTACAAACTACAAAGTTTGATAATTTAATACACCCAAATACACCCTATAAAATTATTGTAACGGGCTGATGATCTTTGAATAATAAAAACAATATCTTAGGAGTGCACAAACAGCTGTGAATGTCTCAATGTAGAGACATGTTGTTTCATATACCTGCAAATTTGAATTGATGTTGTCTACACATCGAGGACGTCAAAAAAGTAGATCAGTGTCCAAGTCATTACTGTATTATTTTGATAATAAAAATCATAAAAATTACAAATTTGAATTGAATTATTGTGGTGAAAACCTCTTTATATGGCCTTGTTAGAGGTTACCATTTAGTTACATGATTTTCTTTCTCTTACTTCTTTTTCATCTCAAATGATGTTACCATGCTGCTATTACCAGTGTGGTCATTGAAACACTTGATTTTTGGGCGAATGACTTACATTGTTATAGAAAAAACTGCTTTGAGTCCGTACACAGTTTTATACAGTTTACATATTGTTAACAATTAAAGGGAAATTTTAAACTGTGATTTTTATTTTAAAGTGTCACTTAAAATTTTACCAGTTTTCAGTTATAAAGTGATTTTCTTTTCTCACTCTAAGAATGAAACAGGAAATCTGAACAATTTTTTGAGCTTATTTTTAAAAATATTGCCATCCAATATATCTCTAATATTTGTTATTTTCTAAATTAAAGCTACTTTTATCATTGTTTGTATCTTCCTTTAATACCCCTGAGTTTTCTTTTTTCAACCCTACCTTTTACAAACTTCTTTCTTACCGACATCTTCCAGAACAGAACTTCAATCGGCAGAATCTTGTAGACCACACTGAAACATTTAGCTGAATTAAGAAAAACAGCACATTATATTTCGGTAATAGTGGGTAAATAAAGATAACAATAAAAACACTTATAAACATACCTAGGCCATGCATATGACGATTAGAGTACTGGTGAATAAGAGGAAAAAAGCTATCAACAAGAAAGTTAGAGCTACAGATAACAACGTCAAAACTAGTTTCCTGGAGAGCAAGAATGTCGGGATTCATTACATATTGCTTTAAATGCAATATGTAATGAATCTTGTAAGAAAGGTAAATCGAGCTTTTTATTGGTCAGACGCCTGAAATAAATTTTATGCTGAGGTCCACCTCATTAAATGCAATGTGTATTAAATTTTGCGAAGGTCATCTAGAATTATGATTGGATTTGAAAGAGTTTGATATTTTGTGCCAAGGTCAATCACGCTATATATTCGTCAGATGGCTGAAATAAATTTTGTGCAAAGATCAGGTGATGTATATTTTTTAGCATCAGCAAGGCTATTAGTAATAATACTTTGGAATTTGTCTGTGCGAAGATCGAGGATGTGCATGTTCTTTGTATTTTGTGATTATTGTTGGGACCAAACCAGCAGCGGCACCATTGTGTCAATTGTCTCGTGGTGAAGCTCACTAGCCACTGTTTTGTCGAAATCTTTGGGGCTGAAGTTACTGTTTAGCTTACAAAGTATTTTTCTACTAAATCGAGGATTGACATGGTTTCCAAAATTCGATCTTTGATAATATCAAATGATGCACTGGGCCTCAAGACATTTAAAGTTACAGAACGCGCAAAGCTGGAAAAATTGAAAATAAAGGAAGACATCATTCACCTTGTAACGTATTGCTCATCAGAAAAGTGAACGCCTTTCCCGACAGTGATGAAATTAAAAGAAAGGAAAACACTCTTCCCGTCAAGATGAGTTGAAATTAATGCATATCTAAAGAAATTCTTTAGTGCTTTTTTGGAAAATAATGCACAATGTCCTGTTTATTGATGTCCAAAATACTTTACAGTTAAAAGGCCCACTTATTTTTTAGGTTCGCTAGCCACCGAGGGCCTTGTCAAAAATTATTAAAAAGAAAATTGAAGCTAAACTTATGAAATGGTATCTATACAGAAAAACACAAAACGAGAATTTCCTCATACACCTGCGACTTGAGAAGTTTAATGGTTATTAAGTTTTCAAAATGGTTACAGGGTGGCAGGAGTCAAGTTGATAATTTCTATTGTTAACAAATACATATTATAAAAATTTCTTTCTTTATATCCTCTTTTAAAAGTATTACTAGGGTTTTTCGATGGTTGAGAATGGGCAGCTTCCCTAGAAAGATTTTACTTGGGTCTAATACAGGGGTAATACTAGAAAGATGGAATGCGGGTGATAACATAAAAAAAATTCAAATGCTGCTTAATAATGGATTGTAAACAATTTGTTGCCTTGAATTGTCAGCCATAACATCACACAACAACGATATTTGATTTCAGCTCAGGTGGAGATTTTAACGCCGAGTTGTATGTCCATTGATAGTTTCGTTCTTTTGTTTAATACTCAAGTCCAAACGTACAATGATATTTGATTTAAGCTTTTCTTCAGGGATTTTATCACTAAATATTTTTGCCATTGATAAATTGCTTCGCTTGTTTATATCTCGACGTTTATTTTCAAATTTATTTTCCTGTTGTTTGGAGGGAAGAGCGTTCACCAAAAATGCGTGTGTGATAGGAGTCTGAGGTCAGGCATGTAGCTAAGAAAATAAACCATGCTGCTTTTGAAGTTAGATAAGCTTGAAAATCTTTGTTTTGAAATGTACTAAAACAAGTATGGGAAACAACCTTCCTTTTAAGGTACAAACTCCAGAAAAAGGAGTGAAAAGAGGCATCGAATTTGAAGGAAAATTTAATTGCTAAATAAACAGACACCAGGTTAACGATAATGGGATAAAACCATGAAATCCACTTCCTCCCTCCTATATTGGCGAATCATAGCATTCCTTGTGTCAAGGGGAAAAATAACACAAGAGAGCTGTTCAAAAAGGTGACACCAAGAGTCATGAAGTAGCCAAACATTGCTGGACACAAGATCACACCTTGGACTGGGAAAATAAAAGGATTTTAGACAATGAAATTAACACAGCAACAAGGAAAAGAAAAGAAACAATCTATTCCCTACAGCACAACAATCACATCAACAGTATATCCAACACCCTTCCAGAAATATGGCTTCTAGCACTAAAGAAAGAAAAACAACAAATGAAAAAAACAACAACATTGGTATGGCGTCACTCCGCTCACACATAGGTCCGCATTACCATGATATAAAAAGAGAAATATCTCTCGAAACGTTGTTCAAAAAAAGCTCACGACTCACTACATGATAAAGCTCTTACATCTATGTACAGAGTGTGTCGTCCACACTTAAAAGATAGCTATTGCTGAAGTCCACCTCTGTGTCCACTCATGAAAGTGGCACCATCATCACACTAAGAGATAATCTCGTTGTACCAAGATTTACCAAGCGATACAAGAAATGGTCGAGTCTAAAATGGCTGAAACGAATACGTGGCAACATCACAGCGGGTGATGCTATGTATCAGTCAATAATTGAGACCATTTTTATGTATTGCTGTATACTTCTTGGAAATCTACACGAGACCGGTTGCAATAATCTTCAAAGAATTTAGGATCTTGGTAAAGCAATTATCGACAAACATTGCTATTGCCCTACCATGTTTCGGGTCTCATATAATTGTAAAGTTGCTTTCGAAAGTTTTTTTCGAAACAAGGGCAACAACTAATTACTTAATTCACCTAAAGTTAAAACACAAGCAGGTACTAAATCGTTCTGATTTGTCAATCCTTTTAAAATATTAAGAATATATAAGCAAAATAAATAAATAAGTATCTATCTATCTTGGTCGATTTTCACATCGCCCAAGTATGGAGACACAATCCTTCCAGCACTCTCTATCCATCATGATTGTTTTTAACTCAGCTGTATTGTCCAGCCCCGCGTCTTGCAATATGTTGTCTACATATGTAAATTTTTGCCTTCCTCGATTTCCATGCCCATCCATTGGTTGCCATAGGACAAGTTTGTTGGCTACTTCTTCTTCGTGTCTGACACAATGTCCGGCTAGCCGCATTCTTCTCTGTTGGACTTTGATGGATACTGGAGGTAGTTTTCCATATAGGTGACTATTGGGGATATGCTGTTTCCATGAAATATTGAGGGCCATTCGTAGCATTCTGGTGTAACATCCGTCAAGCTGTTTTTTCATTGTCTTTGTTAGGGTCCAGGTTTCTGCACCATAAAGTAACACTGATTCGACTGTAGCGATAAATAGTCTAATTTTAATTTTCCTGGAGAGTGTTGATGTCCATATCTTTCTTAACTTATGACATGCGCTCCAAGCTAAAGCTTTTCTCACTTTGAAGTCTTTGTCTGTGCTCTCCATCCATGCTCCTAGATATTTAAAATTGTTTACGATTTTTAAAATTGTTCCATCATGTGATTTTATGTTTATTGGTGTGTTGTGGTTAAAAGCTTGTATTTCAGTTTTCTTTGCATTGCAGTGTAGGCCAACTCTTCCTGCTTCGCGTTCAAGGATTGTTAAAACGTCTTGCGCTTGGTTAATTTCTTCGGTTATTAGGGCGATGTCGTCTGCGAAATCAAGGTCCGTTACTATTGTTGGGTGGCTGCGGCGACTCTGTCGTTGCTTTATTGTAAAACCGAGTTCTTCTTCCCTACCCTGGAATGTATTTCTCATGACGTAATCGAGGACGATTGCGAAAAGGTATGGAGCTAGTGTGTCCCCTTGCAGTACCCCGGCAACAATTTGAAAGAATTTTGTTTCACCATCTGGTGTGATCACTTTTGCTCTAGTGTTTTCATACAGCTTGTGGATGGCGGCTAGTAATTTTGGTGGAACATCGTATGCTTTTAAAATTTTTATCATCATGCCTCTATGTATAGAATCAAATGCTTTGCGGAAGTCAACGTATAATATAATCGCTTTTTTGTTTCGGGCTTTAACTCCCTCGATGAGTCGGCGTAGTGCGAGTATGTGGGTAGTAGTTGATCGGCCAGGTCGGAAACCGTTTTGATTGGGACGAAGATGTTTGTCGATTTTTGGTTGTATTCTGTTTAAAATCATCTTATTGACAAGTTTAGCGACAAGTGAGGAGAGGCTGATACCTCTATAGTTGGGTGTTATACTCAGATCTCCGGATTTGGGTAGAGGAAGCATGTCGATTTCTGACCACTGTTCTGGCTTAACGTTATTATTAAATAGTTTATTGGCAAAATCGAGGAGTATTTCGTCTAGGTCGCATCGTTTTAGAACTTCTGGGGGAATGTTATCGGGTCCAGATGCTTTACCTTCACGTAAGGTGCATTTGGCTTGTCTCAATTCGTCGAGTGTGAATTCGTTGTCGTTTATATGGCAATCATTTAGAACTTTTGTTAGGTCTCCTTCAGGCGGAAGTTCTAGTAGGACTGGTTCGTTGCCAAGGAGGTTGCTGAAGTGTTCGAACCATTTATTTATGCGGTCTTCTTTTGAGTTGCCTTTTATTATTCCTTGCTTGGCTGAGTTTCGCCCGGTTATGTTGTTGATTAGTTGCCAACTCTCTCTGTGATTTCTTTGGTTGTCGGCACTCTCTACCTGGTTAATCATTTCATTGAGTTCTTGTTCTTGGATATTGTCGTACATTTGTTTTAATTTAGATTTTTCTATTTGAAGTTGCTGCTGTAGTTGTGTAGTGGGGTTGTTGGTAAAGGCTGTGAATGCGTTTTGCACCGCTTCTCGTGTTTCGTTTATCCTTGGATCATTGGCAATATTCTTACGTTTCTTTTTTACTTTCAGTGGTATGAGCTTTTCAGTGGCTTCAGCGTTGGCTTGAATGAAATGACCGTACTGTTCTGTGATGGTATTGTCTTCCGTACAGAGTTCAGAGTAACGATTTCGTACGGTAATTGTGTAGATTTCTTGTAGATTGCTGTCGTGAAGAGATGTCCAGTCATATAGTTTCTTTTTTGGGGGTGATTTTGTCATGCGTAGGCTGAGTTTGATTTTTGCTGTTAGGAGACGATGATCGCTTCCAAGACTGCTAAAGGAGTTGTATGCTTCACAATTATGTAACGAATTTTTCCATTTTTTATTTATCAGGATATAGTCGATCTGTGTTTTACAATTATTCAAATCTGATATGTAGGTCCAAAGTTTGCCCCTTCGCTTCTTAAAAGTAGTGTTTGTGACCAGTAGGTTACATTCTGTTGCATGGTCGAGTAATAATTTGCCGTTGCTGTTAGTTGTTTCGTGGTATGTATATTGAACCGATTCCTTGCCTAGATGTGCGTTGTAGTCACCACATTCAATTATCATGTGATGTTTGGGTACACTGTTCACAGTGTTAGAAAGAGTCACATAATGTTCTTCTGCATTTTCGCTGCCTTCTGTTGGGGCGTAGTGGATGACGAGTGTTGTTTTTGGGTTGCCGTTAAAGATGGCGGTGATAATTCTGTTATTGACTTGTCGTACATCCGAAAGTGATTGTTCGACTTTCTTGCTGATTAGCAGTCCAACACCTCCGCTGGTTGCTCCGTTTGAATTTCTCCATGCGCTTGATGTTATCAGTGTGCAGTTGTCTAGTGATTGTATAAGGACGGGATCATCTTCATGGAATATTTTATGATCTACTATACCGAGAATGTCTAAATTACAATTATTGAAGTTGTTGGCGAGTTCTAAAAGTTTGTCTGAGGTTCTGATTGTTCTTACATTGAGTGTTGCGATCTGAATATAAGTTTTGCATCTGAGCAGTGGGTTCCCTTTGTTCTTGCTATTTTCCGGTGTTTCCCTTCCTTTCGGGTTTGAGGAGGCACCATCATTTGTCCTCGGGTTACAAGGAGTAGCAGGAGTTTCGGGGAGGGTGTTAGCAGGGGCTTTAACCCTGGTGCTGTTTTGTTTTGTCTTCATATTTGGGTTTCAATTGCTCTTTACAACACGGGGCGCAACTCCACATGTTGTAGCAGTGTTCTCTGACTGAACTGGTTGATCCTGACCGTTGACCGTGTGATTGTGGCTCATCCGCTCAGCATCGAATACAATTCACCGTTGATCAAGTTGATTCTTCCGCTGAAATTGTACATCCACCACGCTGCATCCCGCGGCTTCACCTGTAACCCTAGGCAGGGTGGCAACCGGGTACTATGCCTTGCCAAAGGGCAGCCCGGGATTTTGTCCGGCACTGCTTATTCACCATATTCGCAGCTCACCTCTATATCTAGAGGCCTTTCCCCGATCCGCAACCTGGGGAGCCGGTGGATGGGAGTTGTCATCACCACACCACACCATAAATAAGTAGATAAATAAAAAAAGAGCTTATGACAGCGTTCACAGGGATTCACTCTGGAAGATCATGGCATTTTATGGAATTCCAGAAAAATGTATCAAGATAACAAAGTCAATGTATAGTCACCCGATCTGTGGTGTTGGAGCAGCTACAGGGACAGCTGAAGAGTTTGAACCTTTCTCTAGGGTCAGACAAAGCCGCATAATGTCACTATTCCTCTCCATCCTGTGCATAGACGTTATGAAAAGAGAGATGACAGGGAACAACCATGGAATAACCTGGGGAAAAGAGAGCAAGTTCTAGAATTTGCTGATGACATGGCGTTAGTGTCGAAAGACAGTGACGCCTGTCAAGAAATGACAAACAGGCCACAAGACGAGAATGCTAAGATGGGGCTAAACATCAATGGGCAAAAAATAAAATATTGACCATAAAGGAGGAAAAAGAAGTCAACCGATATTAGTCGATGTGAACCAACTAGAGACGGTCGAGAAATTTCCATACCTCGGCATTACTATATCAAATACCGGAGAAGTGGACAGGGGCATCAAAATCGCCTAGATGGAGCCAGTGCACCCTTCAGGTCAATGACAAACATCTCGAGATTCAACCAGTTTAGTCTCAAAATGAAGATGACTTTGTACATAGCAATAGTCGTCTACACGGCGTTATGTGCCCGTGAAAATTGGAAGAGGACGAAGAGAATCAGGAACAAATTGGATAGATTTAATCAAAAGAACTTGAGAAGAATTATTGGAATTACATGGCGAAATAAAATTACAAACGAGGAAGTACTGACAAGAACAAAGCAAACGCTGCTGCATTTGATGGTAAAAGAGAGGTGATGGAAGCTGGCAGGACACACTCTCTGGTTGCCTACAGAGCGCATCGCATACCATGCAACATCTTGGAGACCAATAGCAGGAAAAATAAGGCCCAGGCCAGTGAAAACATGGCAAGCTACATTTAGGGAAGACAAAGAGAAACGGGGCGTGCCAACCCATGAAATTCAAGCCTTGGCCAGAGACCAAACACGTCGGAGTCATCTTGCTGCTCGATGTCCCATCCAAGACAGGGGAACTAAGGTTTAAGGTAAGGCCATATAATATTCCTTAGGAGTTGACCCAAGTTTTATAATAGAATATACCAAGCTTCAAACCATATAATTGGGCAAGTTACCGGTGAGCATAATTGGTAACCACTTTACACTAACTGATCTCAAATACCAGAAGTTTGTACATCCTAACCTTGACAATTTTTCGGTTATATATATATGCGTATGATCAACAAAAAAAAAAAAATGCTAAATATCTAAGACATTGTCATTGAGCCACAAACGGAAGTCCTCATCAACAGTTTTGATATCACCTCGAATACCTATCAGTTGGCAAATCAATACGTGTTGATGGGATTGAATTTCACCACAACGACAAAATGGATTGTCCCTTAGACCAATTCTATGCATGAAATCGGCATATCGTCCATATCCAGATCGTAATCGATTTAAGAGCACCCATTGTTCACGCTTCAGGTCATGTCCTGGAGGTTTCACCGTAGGTTCAGGAATAAATTGGGAAAGCTGGTTGTCTGTATTACTCCATCGCTGTTTCCACACATTAGCAGCCCAAGATTTGACAGATGCTGTATCGTTTATGGTGGAAGCTAAAAGGTGCATGCGATTCGAAAGTGGAACTCTGCTCTTCAACCTATTGTTTGTAAGTGGATATTCAACCAATTTTTCAAGAATGTGCCTTTCCTCTGATAGCACACGATTATATAAATTCAATATATTTTTATCTCTTCTTAAGTCGGCAGGCTCAATACCACAAAGAATAGGAAGAACATCAGTTGAAGTCGATTTTATACAACCACTCACTAGTCTCAAGCATTCATTAAGTGCAACATCAACTTTATTGCAGTGATGGCTTTGGCTCCAAACAGGAGAACAATATTCCGCAGCAGAGTAACACAAGGCTAAAGCAGATGATTTCAAAGTCGAGAAATCAGCACCCCACCGACAGCCAGCAATACGCCTTAGTAGGTTACATCGCTTGGTAACTTTAGAAGAGACTTCAATCAAATGATGTTTGTATGAGAGAGTACGGTCTAGTGTGACACCAAGGTACTTGGGAGTTTTCTCAAAAGGTAACCTCATGCCAGATATTGAGACATTGAGTTCATAATCAGCTCTTCGATTAACAAGATGAAACACACTGGAAACAGTTTTGGTGATATTCAGTTTGAGTCTCCAATTTTTGAAGTATTTGCTGATGATATCCATATCTCGTGATAATGTTCTTTCAATTACATCAAACGTCTTATGACAAGTCTTAAGGGCTATATCGTCAGCATATATGTATTTTTTACTGATAGTTGTGGGTATATCATGTGTGTACAGGTTGAAAAGAAGTGGAGCAATGACTGAACCTTGTGGTACACCATTAGTTAGGGTTCGGCAGCGTGATTTCTTTGCACCCACATGTACATGAAATCGCCGCTGTGATATCATGGTCATAATGACACGAACCATTTCTTTGGATGGTATTGTTCTCAACAGTTTCAGTGTAAGCCCACGGTGCCACACAGTGTCATAGGCTGCAGAAAGGTCAACAAATACAACGCCTGCTTTAAGTTTCTTGTCAAAAGCATATTCAATATCCTCTGTAAGTAATACAACTTGATCCTGGGAAGATCGACCTGGCCGGAAACCTGCTTGTTCCTTGGGTAAGATCGTTTCAGTGATTGGTTGTATACGATTGTAAAGTAATCTTTCGTAAAGCTTAGAGGGAACACAAAGCAGACTTACTGGTCTGTAACTACTAGCAGCATTTGGTGGTTTCTTGGGTTTAAGCACAGCAACCACTTTTGCAAGTTTCCATATTTTGGGTACTTTGTTTGTACGCAGACAGACATTGAAGAAAGATCGTAGCCATTGAATGCAGTTCTCATGGATGTGAAGAAAGAACTCAGGGTGTAGGTTGTCTGTGCCTGGGGCTTTACCGGCTTTCAGTGATTTAATGACAGATATTATTTCATCATCTGAAAACTCAACACAAAGGTTTTGATCTACTGATGGGGAATTCCATTCTACTTTCAATTGTCGATTTACTTCTCTTGTAAATTGGCGATTAGGGTTTTTGTACTTCCCATTGCTTAGTTAATTTTAATTTTTCGGTTGTCTTTGTCTTTGGCCACGGTACGAAAAGTTGAAACAGACTGTAAAGATCTGCCAGATTTGCGCCAAAGTGCTTTTCCAGTTTGTTGATTGGTATTTGGTGGATATGTGTCTAATGAAAAGTTTTGCTGATAAAAATACATCTAGTGCAAAATAACTAGGGGGTTAAACAAGCACGCAGTTGCAGCTGCGACCAGTAAATACCTAATCTTGCATAAGAGACAGGATCTTTTGAATCTTTTGCCGAATGCAAAAGTGAATTAAAATATCTCAAAAAACGGATGATATTTTAAAGAGTTGCCTGCAAAATTATATATTTCATTATTTTACATCACATTTTTTATGTTAGAGGTCAATTTTGTTTAGGAACAGCTGTCTCATAATGTCACAATAAATAAAACAAGGAATACTTGAAGCCCCTGACTACAAACAGACAAATTTTGAATTTTTCGTATTTCATAAATTTCGTTCAGCTTTCTTTCAGAAAAATTTGTCAGGCCTTAAACTGTGCACTACCTGTCACCAAATATTTCAAACAAATTTTTACCACTCTTCCTCCTTTTCGGAAATTTAACAATCACAAAACTAACAACTAAACGACCTCTAACTAGTTAGCTAGTCAAAGATGTTTGCTACCAAGATTCCGATTTTGATGAACAGATTTACACCTGAATGTCACACAGCAAAATATTCCCATGGCAAGTTCAGCCTGCCAAGATCAGACAGCAGATACTCAAATTACATTTTAAACACCATAATTCACATATTTCGTACCTAATAGACTCAGAGAATTTTAACTCTTTATTGTTTCTGTCTTAATTGTCTTAAAAGACTGGGTTTTTAAAACCAAGAATTTTTATGCAAATCATTAAATAATCTCTTTATTTAAATAAAAGTGCTACTAAAAAGGAAAATATTGAAAAGAAGAGATGCTTATTTTTTAGTTCATTGCTTATCTGTATGTATGTATATATGTATAAATATATGTGTATGTATGTATATATGAATGTATGTATATATGAATGTATGTATATATGTATGTATGTATATATAAATGTATGTATAAATGTATGTATGTATGTGTGCATGTGTGTATGTATGTATGTACCTATCTATCTATCTATCTATCTATCTATCTATCCATCTATCTATCAATCTATTTATCTGTCTATCTATCTGTCTATCTCTCTATATCTATCTATCTATCTATCAATCTATCTGTCTATCTATCTATCCATCTATCTATCAATCTATTTATCTGTCTATCTATCTATCTATCTATCTATCTATCTATCTATCTATCTATCTATCTATCTATCTATCTATCTATCTATCTATATGCACATATAAGTAAATAGACCATATTTTTTCGAACACGCATCCTGAGCACTCCCAAATTCCTTATTCCCATTTTACAAAGCGGATATTGGTTATGAGAAGGATATTATTAGAAACATCTCTATTTAAGGGCGTTTATTCACTGTGAGGCTTAATATTGTAAAATAATGTGTTTTTAATGCCTGGTTCACTAAGTAAAAACGTCTCATAAGTACGACAGACTTGTAAAACTAGACGAAAAAAATAGTAACTTTTGGTCAACCTTGTTATCCTTTATGACTATATAAAACTGGTAGCTCCAATAAGGTATATAAAGAAAGTGGAAAATAAGATTTGTCTGTATTAATTGGTTTACAGATCAACACCATTGTCGTCAAAATTACTTGGTGCCCAGAATGGCATTCACTGTCTTGAGGACCATTTCTCTGTTTTACCAGTCAACAGACGTACAAACTATTTGCTCGTATCTTTACCAGGCCTTCACTATTTTTCAGCTTCTTCTTTTTTCTTTTTTTACGTATTTTTTACTAAATATTGATTGTGCAAGCTGCTTCTGGTTCAGAAAAAGTCCAATGATTCTTTTTTGGGATCTCTATGTTTGTCAGTATGTTATTTTTGCAAAAACGTAAAAATATACTTATTACGCCCTCTAACTACTGGCCACTAGTGCTTAACATAAAATAGAAAATGGTCCATTACAGATTAAAGTTGACAAAATTTTTACGTTTTTTAACCTCAGTAGTGTAAGAGGGCTAAGGGTTTTGGTCGTCGGTAAAAAAAAGCTATGGTTGATTTTACAGGTGAGAACGCAAACACTAATCGCGTCAATGGATGAAAAAATCTACTCACAATCAGATTTAACAGAGAAGAAATCAAAAGTGCACGATACATTTAAAAAACACATACCACAACACATATCACATAGTAACTGAATGTGAAATGTCACTTCTCAGGGGTATTTTTCCATCAGAAGGTAGGACACTGGGATCGAAATGTACCATGGGAGGACTGGTAAAAGAAGGCTGTGATGGTGATCTGTCTAGCGCTGTCTTAATTAGCTATAATGTGTAATGAAGCCTGTTTGGTTTCTAAGGTAGCAGTAGTAAGTGAGACTAAGTCTCCAGGTAAATTTCGGGGTTTGTTTGTTTTAGGGGGTTTAGGAGACTTTACCTTGGATGCAAAAGTGTCTTAAAATTAATCAGGGACCTCGTCCGTTTTCCCGGGAACTCTAGTTCTATGACCAAAATTAGACTGAATCATTGCTCTCACAATAAATATGTAAAATAGAAATCAGCCGATACGTCTCATAACATTTGGGTGGCCTACCAAATTTTGAAATTGGTAGTCTGTCTTTGAGAACTGGTTGGTCTAGGTGACCGTCGCTTCACCCCTGGTGGTCGCCACATTGGTCATATACCCTGAAACATAATTTGAGCTTTCTATGTTTATCTGTTGTGGCATTCCATTTGTATTATCTCTCTATGTATCTCTAATAATCTTTAAAAATTAAAGGCTATTTGAGAAGCATTATTATAAGATCTTACCAGCCTCATAAACCAAATTATTCTACGTCATCACCGCAACTTCTCTATGCCTTTATTCCTTTTAATTTCTATTTTTCATATCATAAATCGCTTTACTGACTCTCTATTATTCTTCTATCAAAGTATGAATGAAATATAACCACCTTTTTCTAACTTTTGGTGCTACATTGGCAATGGTGTACACATAAGCTTTCCTTCAGATGCCTGGATTGACCTGGTCGTAAGGATGGAGAAGCATTAAAGCTAGCAAGAGTGGTTTTTTTTTACTGTGCCAGGGCCAGAATTTCTACTTTTTACAGACATACAGGAGATAATGTTATCGATGTTTGCTTTCCTATTCCCTGTTTGTTAGGTATTAATTAATCATGGAGTATATTATTATTTTAGAAATTGTCTCAAATTTTTCTTACTCTACTTTCACCTTCTCATATCGATTTTATATCAACTATTGTATATCAGAATAGCTGGTATAAAATTGTATTATATATCAACTATTAAGAGTTAAGTGGTTTATGGGCAAAGAGGATGTAATTTGGTTTTTGTTGCTCGAAAACAGTTCTTTCGAATTTGTTTACAACTAACTTTCTGGCTTGTAAACTATTTTAAAAGTTAAAAATGTTATGGCCAGGCCCATAAAGCCTTTTCTTCCTAAAGCTTTTCACGATATTAAGTGTGAGGATGTCAATCGACATAAAACTGACCAAATATATTGACCAAAAACAGTTTTACGTCCTACAACAAAATATGTTTACTTTTTCCGTTCAGTTGACTGATTTTAGGGCACAAAAAACTGCCGAGCCTTGACCTAAAGTGCACTTTTAGGTCAAAGCTCCAAAGTTTTGCCTTACAAATGTAAATCTGCTCTCGGTTTTTTTCAGTTATTTTCTCTGAAATAGAAAGGCTTCCGTAAAATAAGAGGGGTGTGGTGAAATTCCATTAGCTCCACTTTAGAGTCAAATCTAATTACATCTTAATAATATTTTGACGCCAGCCATCAGTGGACACCAGTATTATTTCATATTTGTTCAGGACGGTAAGCTTTTATATCTAATACTTAGAAAAAAAGTTTATATGATTAGAGGCATTGGTTATGCTATATACTTGAAAAATACTATTTAGGTTTACTTAATATAAAGTTACTCAATGGCTTAGTAGATCACATTCTGGCCTGTGCCGCTTGTAATTAAAAGGTATTATTTTTCTTTAATTTGATTTACACTAGGATCTTTTGCTTTGATATAAACCGATAGAAGTTATACCAGAAAATAAGAATAAGTACATTGGTATTAAGTAGACCTTGAAGGAATGAGAAATTCTAATAAGCAGCTGCTTTATTAGGTTTGGTAATTTAATCCTGATAATATGTTGGGTCTTAATCGTTGGTAATTCTCTAACGTAGACGATCAGCCTCAGATCACCAAAAAGAAACTCGTTTGTATTTCACCTTTACTTTTATATATACCTTGAGGGATGTTATATCATCATCATCATTATTATTATTATCTTGGGATATAGAAATAGAAAGAGATTGTAGTTCTAAATTTGCACTTTCCTAACCACATCAAACCAAAAATACACTATTCGATGGCTGAAACATTCTTACTGCCACAAAGGGGAGGCAGCTTATCTACTTTTCGAGAAAGATAAGACGTATTTAGAACAACGTGATTTAGACGTTTTTAGTGTAACCGTGGTGCTCTTTTTGTTTTCAAAGGTGTTCTTTCTGGGACTTCCTCTTTCCGAAATCTAAAATCTCCCAAAGATTAATGAATGAAGCCCCCTTATTTCAAATGGCATCAAACACACACCTTTCCATTCCCTCTTTAAACAAGAAGACACACAGATAGTTACACACCTTTCCTGGCTTTTTGACTTAATGGCAGGTGTTAGGTATTATGTCACAACAAGCTAAGAAGTATGAGTTGTAGTTCAAGGTGTACTCTGTTTTATCCGTACATCTTTTCTCAATTTTATCATTTCTGTTAAAGGCTTCCATTCCCAGTATTTATTTATAATACTGGCCTCACTCTCTACCTAAAATGGGGGTTGGGGTGGGGGTTAGACGAAGCTATCAAGACATCTAGTTGTTACAATTAATATTTCGTTAAGGTTTAGAATCTTGTATAAATTCAATCTGAATTCTTATCTACAAGTTGAAATCCTCTAGTTTGGATCATTGAGTTTATACTAGAGAAATGCTGTAAAAGACAAAGAAAGTTCAATGCACCGAAGGATGCAAAAGGTACTAGCGACCAGTGACACAGAATTTAACATAAACCGTCAGAGTGAAAAAACAAAAAAGGAAAGATTACAAAATTTTTGGGAAAACAACGAGATTTTTTCCCCTGAAGACAAAAGCACTTACAGCAGGGGTTACTGGTCCTGTACTTCAATTTTGTGGTATTCGTGGAAATGTCAGACTATCATGTGCATATAAATTAGATCGAAGTGTACCTGTGCAAGGCTTTCGACCAAATTTAAAGTTATTTTATTAAAGGTATTTAATTCTTTACCTCAAATTGCTTATTTAATACTATCATTCCATTGTACTCTTAATGATGTAAGTCAAAGGAAAATGATGGTCTCCCACATACTAAGTTATTTCGCAGTTTTAGCTTCTGTAAAAAGCAATGTCTTTTAAACATATACGACATGCTCTGCAAAATCTAATATGCTAACAACCTGTCAAGCCACACGAAATCCTTTCTATGTAAAGACAAGAAAAAATTATTAAAACTATTAAAAGCTGTTCCAGAAAATATGCATTGCACAGAAGATTACTTGAAATATAAAGATTAAACCTTGGGTCATGTTTGATTAATGATGTTTAAGCAGTAGTTGTAATGCTTGTTCTTTCAATAGCAAACCGCCTTTGCATATTATTAATAAAATGCTGTATTTTTCAAAAATAAAACGCACGTCATTGACTTAAAAATTAATCCTGTCAATTCCAACTGGGGATATAGATGGGTTTTGAAGAGAGTCCATAATGTTATAGTTGGTATATTCCTAGGTTCCTGCTTAAAAGTAATGCTAGTGTCGTTAAAAACACCTATATGACAAAATTCAGGAAGTGCTGTGTTCCACTTCCCAATTTTTCATTTTTTTATCTAAACATAAAGTCGAAACCTCTCAGCTGCAGGTTTAGACATGTGAGCAGAGCTTACCTTTTACCGAATATTCATACAGCATAATGATTTTAAAACTGTACATATAAAACTAACTATAATAATCCCGTTGGAAAAACTTAGCTTTAGAAAATATGTGAATAGGATTTCTCCGATGCTTTCTTTTTCTAAGTGGCAGATTATATTTTACCTAACAGTTGTGGTATAATAATAACATGGGTGGCAGGTGAACGGAATAGGGGCATGGTAACTAACTTTTGTGATTTAATTAAAACTTTCAATTTCAAAGACTAAATTATTACGGAACTATGACCTAGTTTGTGTTGCATGTGTGATGATCTTCACAAAACAGAAGACAGGGCCAGCCTGTAAAAACTAGACGAAAGGAAAAATATTGGTCAAAATATGGACCCGTTTGCCCACTTAGGTAGTGTGGTAAGGTCTGATACAAAATTGGGCCAAGGTACATTAGATATTTATAATGGAATTATATAAAGATGGAGGAAGTACTGGCGCAAAGCAGTGAGGCAATAACAACTCAGTCACGACTACTCAAGTGCTACGTTTGGTCCACTATGCTGCTTAGCTATGACAGCTGGACCATCAACATGACTACAAAAGGCCGCCTGCACAACACAGACGTTTTGTTTCTAGGCAGCATGATAAGCGCTAGAGCATGAACGAAGTCGCTTAAAAGGTAGTGTTGCATCTTCCTGGTACAGATCGACAGCTTCTGCAAACTACCATCAGACCGAATAACCTGCTTGTCAGGTGACGAAAACGACAAAATTTGAAAAACTACCTTCAATGGGTTGCAACTGGCCGAGCGGCTAACGACAACATCTCTAGTTTGCCTGCAAGGGCAAAGAGATTCAGCCAACTCTAGCTCGAATCTGAATTTTCTATAAAAACAGCAAAGGGGTTTCTGTTAATCTTTCCTTGGTATTATTACATAAAAAGCAAGGGTTGTGACGTCGGCAGTTCATGAAGAAGGGAATATCTTAAGTGGTAAAAATTAAAAAGGAGAATAAAGAATAAAAAATAGATATGAATACAAATTATCAATGTATTTTTCTTATTAGAGTGCAATATCGATGCAAAGCAGCAAGTAGATAGTACTTGCACCAAATTTAGACTTTGACCTTGATACTAAAGTCACGTAAATTAAAGGATGTTTTTGGTTCCACCTACACTAGGTTTCTTAGGGGCATTCTAATGGATTAACCGAACAACTGTGATTTTGTTGTTACAAAAATATACTTCTGAAGAAGCAAATTAGCTGGCTATGAAGTATGCTGTTGTATGAAAAAAACATTTTATTTTTTATGCAATTTATTCATGTTACTACGATACCTAAAGTAGTTGTTCCAACAAGTATGGATGGAGACGAGTGCCCATGCAGGCAAGCCAAGAGAATTGGATTTCACACTGATAGTGCGTCAGTTTAATCAACAGAGAATATCTTCTAGGAGGGGATCTTTTACTTACTTTTACAGAATAAGATGAAGGCAATATTACGAAATTCTCTTTACATAAAAAAATTAGCAAAAATATGAATAACCTGGTACACTATGCAAGATAACGCCAAACTTCAATATCAGTTTCAATCAACTTTTTTACTTAGTGTTAGGGGGGTCATGACCGCAGGTTTGGTGTTCATGTTCTATAGACTCGAAGAGATTTTCGAAATCGGGAGCGGCAAGAACTGCAAGATGTTTCGAGCATAAAAGTTATGAGCGGCTGGTTTATTTCCGCCTTCTTCAGTATTATCCGAATCATTTACTAAACACAATTCGAATTAGTTTTCTTTTGCAACGATATTCTAAAAACACAATAGTAAGTCTCACTTGATATAAAAAACAAATCCTCTGTTCCACAGTTTAATCTACTTGTTTTGATATTCAAAATCCTTTCACCTATTCGGGTTATTTAATGATACTCTGGAGTTTTCAAATGTTAGCGACATTTAAAATGGTTCGAGCTATGCAATATAGATCTCAAATAAATATGCTTTGGAATTGACGATGGCTGCAATTTTGATGTGGGCAAAAGACCTTCGAGGAGAAGTAAAGAAAACACAACGTTCATACCGCCGGTGCTTACAGAAGCGATATATTTATTAGATTATCATGTACTGATCTAAATTTATGGATTACTATTTTATTTCCTGAAAGCATGTCAAGATACAACAGTGACGGCGAAAGTTTTAGGGTAAACGAATATAAAAATAGTATTTGTTACCCCGTGCCGTTATATTGTAATTCCGGAGTAAACAAGAAAGAACATGTGAATTCTAAAAAATAAGACTCTTAAATAAAACAGCGTGTTTCCTATTTGATCAATCAATTATTTTGAAAAATACTTCAGTGGGAGTCTACAACAAGAAGGGTTCTCTGTATTTTGTTTTATCCTCTAAGATAGGGTTTTTTATTAGAAGAGATCTATTCTTAGATGTTTTTTATATCTTAAGAACAGTACAAGGTCGCTACAAGGTTTAATGTAGTCTAATTAAATAACTTGGGAAAAATAAGCAATGAAAAATAATTTCTACACATTTTTCCAAAACAAGTCGTTATTTCGAAATAAAATTTAGTTATTCAAATGTTTGCATTGACCACGCCAGTCTTGCCTCAACTGCCGTCTCTGCATCACTTCATATATACAATACTTACAAGGCACAGCCCAACATAATTCAAATACACAAATCAGTTGAACTCCTTACACAATATGGAGTTTAATCAACGTATGGGCTTACCCTGCGAAGGGCGTTAAGACTCTTGTCCCCGCAGCAACCTGTTAGTATTGTACCTAAACTTTTCTCTCTGAAAAGTGGTACATTGGTAATATATATGTTTTTGGGGAAAGGTGGAATCAAAATAAAAATAATGATTAAAATACGCAAATACTAATTTCCCACCATAATGTAACCCTTTACACTGCTGTAGCTTGTGGTCTTGTTAATCGTGAACCTCGTACTAAGAAAAAAAACAAGCAATATTTTATGAAAGTAGTCTCGTGAACACATTTGCTTTCAACGAAAGAAATCGGTAAGAGGGGAAAATTGATTTATAATAAGCTTGTTGTTTGATAAATATATTTTTCATTAAATGTAAATCAATATGAACAATAAAACGTAAATAAACCAAAACTATTCTTTGGCTACAATGATTTCACTGGAGGGTCCTCTGCGTTAAATGAGGACCAAGTGTTGGTTCTCTCATTCTTCCACGGTTCAAGGTAACAAAATTGATCTCATAACATTAAATTTTAAGAAGATTACGAGGTTCACGCTTACTATAACCAAACGTCGCTTCTGTGCAGTGGGTTACATCAGGCATGTCAAACACGCGGCCCACAGGCTACATGAGGCCTATCGTAGGTACGCACAAATTATCTTCTTTTCTTCCTCGACTCAGGCAGACTTGTATGGGTATCAACGGACAGAAAGCAAAGCTTTGACATCGATTTTTACTTTTTTTTAGACGCTAAGGGAGTGACGTAATTGAGAACGTGTCAATATCGTTCGATGATTGTTCGGTTTCTACGAAATGGCTCGACGAGAATTTTTTCAAAGAAATTTCATTGAGCAGAAACACTGTTGCTCAACGGATTGATGAGATGTCAAGTGACTTGAAGCAACAGTTAAATGCCGAATCATTAAAATTTAAACACTTTTCTCTTGGAATTGACGAGACCGTTGATATCATTGGAATAGCACAACTTGCAGTCTTTATCAGGGCCTGCGACAACGAATTTAACATTTACGAAGAACTGATTGAACTGATCCCCATACATGACACTACAACAAGTCAGGAGATATTTGAGAAAGTCGAACAAGTTCTTCATGAGTATGCGCTTGAATTGAGCAAATTTGCATGCTTGTCTACCGATGGTGCAGGGAATATGGTTGGTACACATGATGGTGTTGCAGCCAAGTTACAAACAAAAATGCGTAATTTATGTCCGGATTCGACATTTGCACATTTTTACTGCATTATTCATCCGCAAAATTTGTGTTCAAAGATTCTAATTTAGATCATGTGCTGAGTTTAGTCACAAAGTGAGTGAACTTTATCAGAGGTCGTTCTCTCAACCATCGTCAGTTCAGGATCTGGATAATGAGTTTACCGATGTTCCATTCTATACGGAAGTGCACTGGTCGTCATGCCACAAAGTGTTGAAAAGATTTTATTTGTTGAGACAAGACAGAATTACGTTTTTGGAGACGAAAAGTCGAAGCACCGATGAATTGAAAGATGAGAGTTGGCTGCAGGATCTGGCTTTTGTTGTGGACATTATTGCACACTTGAATGATCTCAATTTCAAATTGCAAAGTAAAAACAAGCTGATCACGGCTTTATATGATGAAGTCAAATGTTTCGTTTTGAAATTGAAATTATGGAATTCTCAAGTCTCTTGTGAAAATTTAGTCCATTTTGCTACATACAAAGAGCTGCAAAACAGTACTGATACGAAGGCTGCATTGAGCTTTGCCAAGTATCCCACTCATTTAAAATTATCAAAAGTGTTTGAGAAAAGATTTGGCGATTTCGCATCCTGTGAACGCCAGTTTGCATTATGTTCAGGACCATTTCGTTTTGATGTTGCTGAAGCTGAAGAAAACCCGCAAATGTTACTATTAGAAATTCAATCGGATTTATCACTAAGATCAAAATGTTTGGTAGCGGGATTTCTTTTCATACCTTCCGGAAAGGTTTAGAAACTTTAGAAAGTTTACCACAAGGATCATGGCAATGTTCGGCTCCACATATTTGTGTGAACAGTTAATTTCTTTCATGAAATCAACAAAAACATATCAAAGAACAAAACTGACTGATCAACATTTATCATCCTGTATCAAACTCGGCATCACACAGAAATTTCAATCACACATACAAGAAATTGTCAACAAAAAGAGATGTCAAGCCTCGGGGCAAAACAGTAAAAGTCTTTGAATTCTTGTTGATGAATGTCAGTTTGGATATGTATAATGCATTTTTTGCTATTCCATTGAAATAGATGAAGATCGTCAAAACTTTCATTATATTCTTTTGTTGAACTACAATGTACATGTACATTATTACTTGAATTTGCCGGTGTGTTTCTAAATTGAAAAATAAATCGCAAAAATTCTTATTTAACGTGTTTAAATTTTGCGGCCCTCATGACAATACAAATCGACTCCTTTAGCCCCGAGGAGACTTTGAGTTTGACAAGCTTGGTTTTGTGATATTGGGTTTTTTTTCTGATCATTGGTTTCAGATCGTTTCTAACTTTGTCTTTGATAACAAGTACGGCAACCAAATTATTTACAGTTTTATCAATAATGCGTTAAATTAAATATATGTCATATATGTCTTCGTCAGATACTTATGATGTCAGATACGTGTGACAGTGATAAATTCCTCTCTTTTCAAAGACAACGCAAAACTCATACTTTTTGTATTATGGTTGCTGTGGCAATTACTATTTCGTTTCTACCTTCACAGAAGTAGAATTTCAAGAATGAAACCTTGTAATAATTTAATTATTAAAAAATGAAAAAATCAATTACACATAAACAAACTAGTAATCAAACACCCAGAAAAAAGTGGATTCAGGCCAGAGGACCGTGCTTATAATAAAAATACATACAAACCACTATTTGAGATCCAAACAAAACACAAATGGCGAACAAAAGATACGTTTCCCCGTACCATTAGCATTAAATTCTGCTGTATTCTGAAAACAAAAACTATCAAATAACATTATTCCTGTACCCTGACGGATTTTAATTCTCGTTTGTGACTTTATTTTCGTTGTCTAATACGGATTCGCTGATTATCTTTTCCTTCAGATCACATCCCGTAAGTCGAAAAACTTCCCGGATGGCACTTCGTTTATAAAGAGTTCGCCGTTCACATTTACCCCTTTTAATTTCTGCAGCTTCAGCCTCTGCCTCAGCATCTACCTCCTCTTGCGATTTTGTTCTTTTCTCTGGCACCTGGTTAAGGCGAAAGCAAATAAAATCAAGATGTTCATATCTCTATACCAAAATATAACACAACTGAACCGGCAAAATATTAAAAGGCATTTCCAAATGCACTTTTACAAATTAAAAATTATTCATTGCATTTCAATGAGGAAACAAGCTTTTCAAAAATAATCCTGAAATAAGTGTTATTGCTTTTTTTAGGCTACGCGATTTACGATTCGCGATTTTGCAGAAAGTCCTCGTTATTCTATTACTGGAATTATTTTGCTTCTACTTTCTGCTTCGTATGGTGTAAGCACGCCATCTCTGCACCATTCAAATACAAAAACTACCACATGGTGCTCATGTAAAAGAGAATACTATGTGAACGAAATTTCAAAAGTGGTTAAGCACATTTATATCAACCAATAAAAACGACCTCTTTAAATGGAAATCGATTTTCATTATTACCGGTAACATCTGCAATGTTTGTGGCTGATTTTTTTTTGTTATCTTATTTCATTTAGATGTAGTCTAGTATTGCCATAAGAGCCAATTTGTACGTGCACTATTTAACTGCGATCAAGCCGAACTTTGGGCTTTACTGTGATGCCACTGTACACGACCTGACCGAGAAAATAAAGACTTTGCACCTGCTGATATTGTTAAAAAGAAAGAACATGTTGATTAACATTTCAGCTTAAATCAAGTCACAGCTGTGAAGTGAGCTTTCTATTTTTCATTATGTCTCGGTACCATTGTACAAATTAAGAATTAATCATTATTTTTTATATTAATGAGTATATATTATTTTACAATGTACCGGTGAATCAGACCTGGATTTTTAAAATGTATTTTGCTGCTAATTTTCATAGGTTATCCTCTTGTTATTAAGAAAGTTGACGTTTGAAACTTGAAAATACTTTGAACTGTGTCTGCTAATTTTCATAGGTTATCCTCTTTTTGTTAAGAAAGTTGACGTTTGAAACTTGAAAATACTTTGAGCTGTGTCTGCTAATTTTCATAGGTTATCCTTTTTGTTAAGAAATTTGACGTTTGAAACTTGACGTTTGAAACTTGAAAATACTTTGAACTGTGTCTGCTAATTTCCATAGGTTTTCCTCTCTTTGTTAAGAAATTTGACTTTTGAAACTTGAAAATACTTTGAACTGTGTCTGCTAATTTTCATAGTTTATCCTCTTTTTGTTAAGAAAGTTGAAGTTTGAAACTTGACGTTTGAAACTTGAAAATACTTTGAACTGTGTCTGCTAATTTCCATAGGTTTTCCTCTCTTTGTTAAGAAATTTGACTTTTGAAACTTGAAAATACTTTGAACTGTGTCTGCTAATTTTCATAGTTTATCCTCTTTTTGTTAAGAAAGTTGAAGTTTGAAACTTGACGTTTGAAACTTGAAAATACTTTGAACTGTGTCTGCTAATTTCCATAGGTTTTCCTCTCTTTGTTAAGAAATTTGACTTTTGAAACTTGAAAATACTTTGAACTGTGTCTGCTAATTTTCATAGTTTATCCTCTTTTTGTTAAGAAAGTTGAAGTTTGAAACTTGACGTTTGAAACTTGAAAATACTTTGAACTGTGTCTGCTAATTTCCATAGGTTTTCCTCTCTTTGTTAAGAAATTTGACTTTTGAAACTTGAAAATACTTTGAACTGTGTCTGCTAATTTTCATAGTTTATCCTCTTTTTGTTAAGAAAGTTGAAGTTTGAAACTTGACGTTTGAAACTTGAAAATACTTTGAACTGTGTCTGCTAATTTCCATAGGTTTTCCTCTCTTTGTTAAGAAATTTGACTTTTGAAACTTGAAAATACTTTGAACTGTGTCTGCTAATTTTCATAGTTTATCCTCTTTTTGTTAAGAAAGTTGAAGTTTGAAACTTGACGTTTGAAACTTGAAAATACTTTGAACCGTGTCTGCTAATTTTCATAGGTTTTCCTCTCTTTGTTAAGAAATTTGACTTTTGAAACTTGAAAACACTTTGAACTGTGTCTGCTAATTTTCATAGGTTTTCCTCTTTTTGTTAAGAAAGTTGAAGTTTGAAACTTGAAAATACTTTGAATTATATATTTTAAATTATTCCTAAAAAATCCAGCATTTCTCGAAAGGGTAACAAGATAACGTTTACAAGCTATTTTGTTTAGGGCCAGAAAGCCTTGTTTTTTTAAGGTTCTAATCCTTTGTAATGTAATGTGGCAGTTCACCCCTGTTGTTAATGGAAAAATTCTAAGTACATCCAGGAACGCAACTGTGTACCATTTTGTTACAAAGCACTAAATATTTCGAATTAAATTTACTGTTTCCAATCAGGTTTTAACTCGTCAGTTCAAAGTGACTAGTGTCATCAATACGACTTTCCTGCGTTTAGAAATCCGTTGAGATGTTGATGCATTAAGGTGCCGCCATCGAGAACCGAAGTAATGACCTTGTACAAAGCAAGATTTTGAAAGACAGATAACTATTCCCATATAAAATGTACTTTTAAAAAAGAATAACGCCATGCTGTTAGCTAAGCTAAAAAAGGCGATAACCTCGGCTGTCTTTTAACAAACTGATAATTGAGCAATGAGCTTCAAATTAATTCGCACTTGGTCAAAATATAAGCAAATATCATTCGGTACAAAAATTGTAAACGAAACAAATTTCATCCTCTAACCTGTGAATTTTACTTCGCAGAACACGGACAAAACTACGAATACAAGTGAACACTAATATCAATGTATTGTCTACATAAGAACTATCCCACCGGATATCTATCGACCCTTGTTACAAAAGGTTACGAAACACGCCGTTTGGCCTTTTTCACGTAACAGAACTGTAACTGAGGTTAGGATAAGTACAGCGCAGCAGCATCTTGACACTACATCACAACACAAATCAAGTAATGATCCGGGGCAAAACAGTACAGTACAAAGCACTAAACTAAACAACTAAAACAGAGAGAATTAGGTCATATGATTAATAAAAAAGTGGGTAATATGAAGAAAGAAGTGACGCACCGTCGTATTGCTAGGTGGAAATTAAGTAAACTTAGGATATACTGTAGGTCAAGTCCTAGACACTGTATTGTGGGCTGGTAAAAAGCCCAATCTTGTAAACAGTCACCTTAACAACCCTTTCATGGCCAAGGCCAGAGCCACCGCCTTAAATGCATCGTGGTTTGTCCTTCCTGTATTGACACAATGTGGGTCTTTTAAAGTGTATAATAATAAGGGCGAGCAACACGTGGGTGGAACATTTAAATCAACCCTATAAATCTCCTCCATTTTTTTTGCAACTAATGCTGCCCTTTATTGTGTGTTGACAAGTCAAGGAACTTGTCCTGTCACTACGCATCACTTCTAACTGTGATCACATTTTTTTATCCTTGTGTCCGACACAAATATACAAGATCAACTAGGCTTTTAAGTACATAGGATTTACTTGCTGGTAGCATTTATGTTTTTAGTGATTGACAACAAATATGGGGAAATGGTTTCTACAAAACTCTTGGTCGTACGTAAGCTGTACTGTAGAAAACCTTAATCATAGGACTGTCGACAACGGATAAATTTTTTCTCCCCTTTTCGATCGACAGGAAGGCAAATTGCATTCAACAGGATTTGCAACCAAAAAAAAATTCATATGAATTAATTACGAAATCACTCAATTATTTCTTAACACAACTTGCATATATTAAGAGGGAAAAACTGCATCTTGATATTTGCTCAACTCAAACAAAAAAGGCATTTTGTGAAACAACATTTAATTTTATTTTCTATAAGTCTCCAGTAGACATACTTCCGGAAAAAATTGATAAATGTTCTCCATCGAAGTGATAGCTGTGATACCGTAAAGTAGCAGGGGCTAGAATTTCATCAATATGGAAAAAAAAGCTCTCTTTACCTCAGCACCCATTCTGAATGCTCTCATCTTAAGTGCTTCCATCTTTGAGGACCGTGATGGCTCCTGGGGAAAAACGAACAATTCACAAACATTCAAGCACAGTTTTTGCACAAAGAATCAAAGTGGATGTAAGAATATCAAACGTGTGCCTTAAACAATAGCAAGATCGAAAATGTGTATTCTAATAAAAATTAAAGGAATTTAAGAACACAAAACAGCTTGCAACTCCCATCCTTTGTAAAAAAATTC
>RDPX01000020.1:546259-601260 GCA_003991215.1 Morbakka virulenta | reverse complement strand
GAAATCACTCAATTATTTCTTAACACAACTGCATATATTAAGAGGGAAAAACTGCATCTTGATATTTGCTCAACTCAAACAAAAAAGGCATTTTGTGAAACAACATTTAATTTTATTTTCTATAAGTCTCCAGTAGACATACTTCCGGAAAAAATTGATAAATGTTCTCCATCGAAGTGATAGCTGTGATACCGTAAAGTAGCAGGGGCTAGAATTTCATCAATATGGAAAAAAAAGCTCTCTTTACCTCAGCACCCATTCTGAATGCTCTCATCTTAAGTGCTTCCATCTTTGAGGACCGTGATGGCTCCTGGGGAAAAACGAACAATTCACAAACATTCAAGCACAGTTTTTGCACAAAGAATCAAAGTGGATGTAAGAATATCAAACGTGTGCCTTAAACAATAGCAAGATCGAAAATGAGTATTCTAATAAAAATGTAAGGAAATTAAGAACTGAACACCGCTTGACACTGCCATTCATTGTACAACAATTCGTAAAGATTGACACACGTTAACGCTTTTCGCATCCAAAGCACTCACAAGTATGCTGCGGTCTTTTTTTTAAAAAAGAAGGTAGGAATTAAAATTTGACAGCTGCCATTAAAACGCATTCTCTTAACGCACGCAGCATAAAATATGCAATATGACTTAAAGAAATGCATTTGCCAAGGTACTAATATGCATGAGCAGTCTGCTGACACCCAAACTCCAACAGTGCTTGGGTAGCAATAAATAAGTTTCTTCCCATAATGTCTGCTGGTTAGATGAATAAAATAGAAACAATTATAACAATGACGTCAGATAAATCAGCAGAATACGGTTCGAGTAATGCACGGCACCTTTTTAAATCCATTTTTTCTTACAATCTGTGCCTAGACTTTTAAGCATAGCATTTTGTTGTTATGTCTTGGTCAAAGATTAATACCAAGAGTTTAGTGGGCAAATATTCAGACCTTTCACAGTCACAATGGACAATAAAATTAACCTGTTGGGTGCCATCTTAGATGACATGGTGTGTAAATATTACACTATTTTGGAACCAATCAAGTCAGCGCCTTTTCTGTGGAAAACAGAAACCACCATGAATGACCTCTTTCCGTATGACAAGCACCGAACTATCGCCCACTTTCTACAAGCGAGAAGCCTCCTCAAACTACCAAACTGTAGGCCGAGCTTACTTTAACCATATGAAATACCCTTTAGCTTCACGAATAAATAATAGTGTAAAGCGGTGGAAACTTTTTTACGAACAAGGACGGCAAAATAAATATTGAAAATCAAAAGTTAGTAGTAAAAAAGAACAGATAAATGATGTGGTTGTAAACAATTATTTCAAAAAAATACAAAAAACTAATACATTAATTCCAGGGCAGCGATAAACTACTTAATTCATTTGTATTTTAATAAAATGTGATGTTTTCCAATAATTACAAGCATTAAAAATATTTCACGATAAAACATATGTTATTATCCGTCCAAGTAGTTAACTCACAGTGGATTGTACTTATTAATTGGTCATAAGTTATTAGTATGAACAATTAACATTTCACTCATATTGGCAATGTTGGATCTACATGCAGCTCACGACAAGTAAACTTTATTCTTGACGATCCTTCCATGTCCTTTAGTACCAAAATGTCACTACAAAGTGTCACCTTGATAACATGTTTATCAAACGTCTTGATTATTTATGACACTGACAAGTTTTACACATCACCAATCTGTCTACTTGAAATGCTTTTATTTTTCTACAGGTAATCAGATTGATATAAATGTCAAAAAGGGGTTACCATTGCCTAACTGACCCTCCACTGCTTCCGCCAGTATTTTTAAACATTACAGTACCTATTGCAACCAATTTAGCAGATAATCATCGGAAACCTGGTATAGTGGAAATGAGAATTACAGTGAACAGAACTGAAGCCTAAAGAGGCTTATTTGGGTAAAAAAAATAATGAGTTTTTACTTCCCAAAAGAAGTATTTGTAACGAAATTCCTAGAACTCATGAAGTATTTGGGAATAAATACAAATAAGAACAAAAGCGTTAAAAAAATGTGAGGATTAAAAATGATAAAGCTGCATTTAGTCTCTGCATCACAGTGACAACAAAATAAGCATACGACGTTTCATTGATAACGTCTATTATTCCGATGAAAAATAAGTAGTAAGATGCACAACTATTAAACAAAAAACACTGTTGATTTGACCACGATTCTGTATCATCAACGACAAAACCACCAATTTCAAAGCTGGATTTGGTTCCCCAGGTTTCCTGACCTCATTTCAGTTTTTTCCACTAGGAACTAATCTTTGCTGATCCGATCACGAAAGGAAGGCAGGATGCTTCTCAGCATAGACGCTACAGGATTGCAATGAAAAGGCTTATTGCGAAGCACTGAGCCATGATCCTTAAAATTGTATGATCAAAGATAAACTTCAGCAGGACCAGCATCATTTACACACTGTCTCCAGGTGCCAGCATAAAAAATACACTTTCAAACTCTGGATACTTTTAAGGTATAACTCACAAGTGACGTTTTTCTCTACGCTTAACTTTCTGGACAGCTGGAGTACGTGTCATTTTTTATTTAAATAAGTATATATTTATTAATTTGGTGTCACTTGAATCGTAATGTTTTACGTTGTGCTCATAAGTTTTCAAATTTGATCCTTATCCTTCTTAAAGAGCTTACTTAATGACTATAACGATAGCATATAGTTTTAAACAATAACCCGCCTTGATGTTGCTAGATTACCGAAACCATGGCACCTGGGCCGCTGGCACGTGGTTGTTCAAAAGTGAATTTTGAGAACAGGTACGGGGAAGAGAAAATTCCTCCCAAATATACAATTACAGTGAAACATAGCTGAAAAACTATTAAGGGGAAAATAATGCTTTCCAGCATGATGTTATGCTTACCAGCATGATGTAATGCTTACGCCTGTAATTATAAAAGAAAATCACTCGCTCACCACCAAATTCATGACGTGTCACGTCAGATATGTCTCACATATCGGGCGTGACACATTCGTCAGCAGTGTACCCAACGCCCCACCATCTTTTCCTCTAGAGTGTCCCACCTCTTTACGGAAGCAATGGTAACGTCTTTCCAGATTTTTCTTACCTTTCACGTGAGGTCGTCACACAAACATCCATGATACTGCATCCGTCGATTAGGGACTAACTATTCTTTTCATGTCCAATCGAAAGAATGAGATTACGTCAAAAAAAGTCTGTCACGGTTCAGAAGGTTTAGTACCAACTGATTGGTGATGCCGATTTCTGTCCATCTTTTGAAATTATGCATCCACAAAAGCTCTAAATTAAGAACCATTGAGCATAATGCTTCTCACTTAAGTGCTCTTTGCCTCGGATACAGAGTAATCTAATTTACAATTTAACAGTAGCAATAACTCTTCAAAATTTTAAACACAATGTTTGGCTAGTACTTCTCCTTGCTCCTACCATTCCTTATGCCTTTCAAAGCTATTTTTTTCCAACAACTGGGTCAACAACATCTTTGTTTCATGTTGGTCGTCTCCTCACTCAAGACGTAAGTCTTTTTAAAAGACTGCTGGAGAAGGCTGCCTTTCAGCTATGATCAAATACTTTCAGTCATTAAGATTTATACACCACTCCTGAAGACAGACATCAAAGTCACCAAAAAAATTTCTCGCCAACTAGCTTGCAAACGCATCGACAAGGAGCAATTTTTTTGCATTAGCTATATCTGTGAGACAGTTTTCTATCAAACCCAGGCGACAACATCCTGTGTGACACAGTTTTCATTTGGAATCGCTTTTGTACCGCGTACCAATTACAAATCACGGCGTTGGCCAGTACGGTAATCAACTTCGTTGCAATGCTCGGCAGACTCGTACTTTACAAGACAACTCTCGGTATACACACAACATGGTTACAACTTACTTACTTAAGCCCATAGCCCACAGATGAGCATAGGATGCCATCGACGAGCGCTCCCCATGGCACTCTGTTTTGGGCTTCTCTTGCTACTTCAGTCCAGTTTGTTCCCTGCTGTCTCAGTTCTACCTCGGTATCTCGCCTCCAGCTGTTACGCAATCGCCTTCTCTTTCTTTTTTCCATGGGTTTCAGGTTAAGGCCTGTAGTGTGATTTTGGATGATGGTTTTCTCTACGTGTACCCTATCGAGCCCCACTTTTTTTTGAGGATTTGCTTGATCACTCTTTCTTGTCCCGCTCTTTCCCATAAGTCTTTATTCATGATTTTATCCGTCCAGCGTATTTTGTATATTCCTCTCAGACATGTGTTGCGAAATGTCTGTATCTTCTGCAGAATTGACTAGCAGGAAGAGAAATGGGAGCAGTAGGCAACCTTGTCTGACTCCGGTCTTCACCTCAAAGCTGTCTGATATCTATTCTGCATGTACGATTCTGCAACTCATCTTCGTAGGTGCATCGGATCAGCGAGATGATATTCTCAGGAACTCCGTAGTGTCTTAGCAACTTCCAGAGTGTCTCTCTGTCCACACTGTCGAACGCCTTCTCGTAGTCTATGACGTTTATGTACAGAGGTGAGTTCCATTCTAGTGATTCTTCTACTATGATACATAGACTAGCGATCTGGTCCACACAAGATCTATTCTTACAAAATTCTGCCTCTTGGTCTCGGAGCTTAGTATCTGGCGCCTTTTTCACTCTCAAATAAGATTTTGTTGAGGACCTTCCCTGGCATGAGAGGAGCATGATACCCCGATAGGTGTTACAGTCGCTGATGTCACCCTTCTTTGGCAGCTTGATGACGTTTCATTCCTTCCACTCTGCTGATGCCTCCTCCTTATCCCAGATCTTACTGAAGGGGCTGTTTATTATTTGCACAGCAGTCTCAATCTCACCTTTGATAATCTCTGCGGTGATTGAGTCTGTCCCGCTGCTCTACCATTCCTCAATTTATTGATGGCCTGTCTGATCTCCCCTTTGGATGGCTTTTTACAGTTGATGAAAAGTTCTTTCTCTGCTGGTGGAATGTCTGGTGGTTTCTCTGTGGCGGGGCGGCTCAGCAGCTCCCCGAAGTGCTCTGCCCATCGTTGCAATCGTTCCTCTGTGGTTGTCAGTAGATTTCCGTTTTTATCCTTAACAACCTTGTCTGTCTGTTGGTACTTGCCAGATAGCCTCTTAGAGACTAAGTACAACTCTTTAATATTTCCCTGTCCTATCGCTTCTTCTGCTTGTCTAGCTAGATTCTCAACATAGTCTCGGTTATCATTCTTTAAGCTTCTCTTGAGCTCCTTGTTTGTCTCAGTGTATTCCTCCTGCGCTTTTGCCTTTGTTGCTCTCGTTTGACTCGTATTCACTGGAGCCTTTTTTTTTCTTTCCTCACTTCCAGTTTTCGGATTGTTTCTGTGGAGATCCACTCTTTGTGCTGTGTTTTCCTCTTTCCGAGAACCTTCTCACACGTATCTATCCATAGTTTCTTACTGTACTCCCATTGTGTCTCTATGCTTGTATCTATGTCCTCTATCTGAACTTGCAATGCCTGAAACCTATTGGTTAAGCTGACTTTGAAGGCTTCTTGAGTGTCCTTAATTCTGAGCAATCCCACATTGTATTTTGTTTGTGTGTTGCTTTCAGTTTTGTGTTTTTCAGACGTAGTCTCAATGTTGTTACTAAGAGATGATGGGCTGAGGGCACGTCGACGCCTCTCAACACCCGTACATCTTGCACTGATCTTCTAAATTTCTGGCTTATGCAGATATGGTCTATCTGATTTTCAGTCACATGATACGGTGAGATCCAAATGGCTTTGTGGATGCATTTGTGTGGAAAAATACTTACTCCTATTACCATCTTACTCCTATTACCATCTTACTCCTATTACCATCTTACTCCTATTACCAGTTGGTTCAACGCACAGTGGTCTGCAAATCTCTCTCCATTTTTATTTATTTGACCTAATACCTGTGTCCCCATGGTACTCTCATATCCGGTGTTGTCTGATCCTATCCTGGCATTGAGATCCCCCATCAGGACTGTTATGTTCTTGGCTCTTTTCTTGTCTATCACTGCATGTAACTGATAAAAACATATCTTTTTTCTCCTCTTCCCCATCATTTGTTGGAGCATAACATTGTATTATGTTTAGTCTAAAATTTTTTTCCCTGGTGGTAAACTGGGCTGTAGTGATACGGGAGGTTACAGGTTCCCATCCGACGAGAGCACGCCGTGCCTCCTATGCCAGCATCAGGGCCACACCCTCAGTGTGAGGGGCTCCTTTCTCTGTGTTCGCCAAGTACAGTATCTGCTCTCCAGATGTAAATCTCAGCTGGCCTGTTTGTAGCCACCTTGTTTCACTCAGACCCAACACTTCGATGTTACACCTTTTCATTTCTCTTGCTACCTGAAAAGATCTTCCTCTTTCGTACATGGTCCTGATGTTCCAAGTGGCTTTTCTAGTTTTTGCCTTTGGTGTTAGAAGGGGAATCGGCCTCACAGTTTCCACTTAACTTTCACTGCGACGTGGCATGTGTCATGTGTTGGTTTGTTTTCGTCGATGCTTCTGTAGCTTTGGTGTTTTTACAGGGTGAGGGTGCTGGCCCCATGCCCAACATTTCTCCTTTATCCGGGCTTAGGACCGGCTGTGTTATCCGAAAATATCACAGGCAGAGTTAACATGGTTACAAGAAAGTTGTTAAAACAGTGAACTGCAGGGTTTCCTAAACTTCAGTCCTCCACGTTCTTATCCCTTTGCTTCGTGAATACCATAATAATCAGAGGCGTCTTTTGCACTGTGCCCACAAAATTACAAATCTTGGTAAACAGTACCTTTTATGGGGTTAAAGGTCAGGTCCAGAAGCATACACTGACAATACTGTTAAGATAAGGAAGATCCTGTCAAAAAACGTCAATCAAGTTTCGATCAGTAATAAACCAACACCACCAATGCCTTTATCAAAAACAAAAACAAATTCCGCGAATCTTTTCTAGTGTCGCCGAGCTCCTCTCAACCTGACTTTATAAACTCCACAAATATTAACATTATTTAGTTATACTAATCTATTACATCTCCCCTTATTGAACTCTAAAATTTTGAGCTGGCTGCTGAGTGATGATCAGACGGTCCACATCTTACCAAAAATTACAACTTTAGTCGTACAGTTTCCGGTCTCTTTCATACTACGAACTTTACTGTCATAATTGTCTGAAACACAGTTTTACGACTGGGTGGTCCTTCCTTAAATCATCTCTACACTTACAGCTGTTAGCCACTGTTCTTTTTTCGAGGTTTACTCCTCTAGACCCGCCATGTGCAGATTCGCCCCAAGTTGGATACTTTTATCCACCATGCATGAGTCTTTAGTTGCGGAGAGTCTAAGTAACCACTAATTGTGTGACCACGTATTGTATATCATAGAGTACTGGTAAGTGTTGGTACCAAGTACACTAATTCGAAGATATTAACCGATACCGACTGACTAAAGACATAGGACCAACCATGTGTACGGGCTTATGTGCAACTTACACTATAAATCAGAGTACAACTTAAATTACAAAACCACATGCCATACCTTTGATGACTCAACTTTCGACTTTTCTTCTTCCACCTTTACAAGTTTTTTTTCCTCCGTGACAGGGACGAATTCTTTAGCAGGTTTCTGTAAAACGCTCAGAGTATCCGCTCTGTGCTATAAAAATGGCATATTAAAGTTTATTTTAGAGTCATCCTTTCCTTTTGCATTAAAAAACCCTAAAAATCAACTGAAAACAATTCATTAAAACTATCTACATATACTGCCTTGGCTCTCATCTTTTCTTTTTCACTTTCTGTCTTGAAAGTGAAAAAGAAAAGATGCAAAGAAAAGATGCAAAGTCCAGTATCGATTACAGTGATGCTCTAGTAAAGTGAAATAAGCTAGTTTATGTTACCACTGTGCTACAAACCAAGTGCCACAAACCAAGAACGAAAACACACTAAGTTACAAGCAAATTTATTCTTTTCAGCAATTTCGCTTACTTTTTAATACAACTGTTTATTAATTTAAACTAGAACTATTATTAATATACTAACAACTTGATTAGCCTTCATCAAGTTTTCTTATATTTTCCAACAAATTACGATGAAATGTTCCTTCAATTCATTTAACAACAGAATACGAACGAATTAATCTAGTGTCGTAATTTCAAGATAAAGAATGCAGCTTATGGTATCAAATGCTGTTTGCTTTACCTTTTCATATGATGTCTTGGTCACAAGCCAATGGTGAAAATCTTCCGTGTAGCTGTTATTGAGGAAGAAACAAGTTTATTCAGTTAGGAAAAGTAAAAGTAAAAAATTTAATGGGTAATTTCAGTCTACAGAAAAACACTCACTGCCACACAATTTCGTCCCTTAATACTACTTCACCTGATAGAGAGGTAAGGAAAGAGAACTCTAAGCAGTATTGCTCTTAACACAACAAGAACCAATATTTTAATTTCAAAACCATACAAATCTCCACAGCACAATTTTTACCTATATCTTCCAGTTTGTCTTTTGGAGTTAACTTGCCATTAAAAACTCTACTTTCTAAGAAATAATGAACAGTAAGAATAGATGATAAGTAACAAAATACATTAGAGATAAAAGACTATATCGACGTACATGTGTATATAAACACGATCTATAAAACGCGGTAAAACTGTGTCATATAAAAATCATATTGTCACATACCGAATTCATTTGGATGTATTGTATTTAAACTTCTATTTTTTCCAACAAAAGCTAAGGCCTTGGTAAACTGAGAGTGGCACTTAAACTCAATTTAAAGGGCAAAGTAGGTTACTTTTTTATATTTGCATACTTAGATGAACGATCTGTCAATTAAAAGATAGAAAGCAATGAACTGACTTCAAGAAATCAAGAAAAAATTAGCCACTTTTGGCTACCGCTCACTAGATTTACCATGAACAATCTTGTTGGATGTCTGCAGGAAATAGTTTGCAGAAAACTTTGCAATTTGTTTCGTCAAAACTTGAATAAGAATCTGGAAAAGAGCTATCAGTATTTGGATGAATATAACAAATAAAGAAAAGCAAGAAATATATATTTTTTTTCGCTGTTTCAACTTATACACCAATTTCTATCTACTGTCCCCATGGTCATCTGCATTATAAACTGCGCAATAGGAGCTACGGTCTTGACCAAGTAATTTCTGAAATATTTGAGGCTACCCGATTGCATCACTCTTTCCTCAAATACCTGGGGCTGGGCGGCTCTTCTATACAAGAAACAGCGCCATCTGGAAAGAAGGAAAAATTGAGGCATCGTGGTGAAGGAAAAGACTTGGAAATGTACCAGAAAAAAAAAAAGAAGAAATATCAGTTCCTCAAGAGCCAGTGTCTATGGCTGAGGTAGATCAACAGCTTACCATGTGTGAAGTTTCCGGTTCGAGCCCCCATCACCCTGGAAAAAGTACTGCACCCGATTCGTTGATACGTTACAAGTGACAGAGTAGTGACTTCGTACATGCTTTAGAAGGTTAAATTGAGGGAGGAAAGAAACTAAGAAATATAAAGAAATAGCAGGTAGAAAGCAAAATATCCAATAAGCAACGGTCTGTAAATGAGAAGCTTCCAGCCTTCTTCGTGGTAAAAAAAGTAAAAAATGAAAAACAAAAAAAAAAGTTGCCACCCCCTTTACCAACTGAGCTACCAGTTAATTCTTCAACCAATCATTTTGAAAAACAATCCTCCCTTGAGAGAATAATTTCACATTATTCTACTTCCTAAATCAAGCTGTGGAATTTGGCTTGGATGTTATTATCGATACAAGAAGATATGCCCAATGGCTATGCCTGCCTCTAAATCACCTCATGACTAAACAATTAAATCAGCCAAATGTCTAGAAACCATAAAAAGGTAACGTGCAATGAGCACTTGGGAAGCTTGGACTCATTATTTTACGGTCTATCACGTATCCCTAGTTCGGAGATGCACCGGCATTGTAGTGGTAAAAGCTGCTCTAACACTTCAAGTCGGTCTGAAGTTGGCTTTAATGTGTCAAAGGAAATGATGCCAATGATACCATCTGACGGTACTACTACTGGTATACGATTTTGTTAAAACATCTTAAAAGGGCTTTTTGGAGGAAGAGAGTTTGCATCAGGAGTTTGATTGACAATATCAGTACACTGGTATCCAAACTGGTTAGAAAAAAAGTTCCTTTTCATAATCTTTTATTGTCATGTACTCACTCTAAGAGGTTTTCGTGTATGTTTTTTTCAATTTTGGTAATTCTCTTTAGCGTAGTCTCTGCAGCAGGATCTTCTCCAATGGTTTTAATAATACGGTCTTTTGCCTTCAGATAGTTTTCTTCTACCTTAGAAATTTTCTAGTTCGATAAGATATAAGAATGTTTCAGTCAATGTAAGTTTTTCTAAAAAATACATTTATTGTTACAAAAATGTGGTGTGTTGCACACTAAGTAACACATTAAAATCAAAACAAAATTCCAGTGAATATCTAAGATACAATAATGTAAGAGGCAGACAATGCAGGAGGTACTGGTTTAACAGTATTGCAATACTCTTAAAACGTCTCATGGAACATTGAGTAGCAGCATGGTAATATATACATGGTAAAAGCCCAAACCTTCAGCCATTCTATTTATAACAAATATAGCAATATGTCGTAAACAGGAACGTACCATGATCGATTTTGTGGTAATTCCATACAATGGTAATACATATATCAAATTCAGACACCTGGAATAGGCCAGAATTCGACTGAATTTGTAACAGGCTCCTATTTTAAACAAGGTTACATTGCTCAACCCTTTATTTTACTCTATCGGTCAACCAGCCTCGAACTTTTTTCTATATCCTCAAACTCCAATTGATTTGAATCGTTGTTGGAAGGACTTCCCAAAGAAGCTTCAAATTGTCACTTTGGCCCATGTATGATTGGCACCAATGCCCTTTCCACAATTTCTCTTGCATACGCCAAAACGTTGTGTGAGATTGCAGTAACGATCCAGATTTCCAGGTGTATAAATGGTTTTCTTACCCTTTTCAACAGATATACTGTGCGATGTTCAACTTTTTTATTGCCTGCAGTCTTTCCATCTACCGTGCTTGGCAATAAACGGTGTCCTCATAAGAAAATTAATTAACAAGACAAGGAAGATTGTTGAAGGCCAACAGCGAATCGTGCAAAAGAGTTTCGAACACATTTTTACAATGAGAACGTGCTACTACCATGAAATATGGGCTTTCTCCCTTCTTTAATATGTAGAAGGTACACAGTTCGCTCTTTCCGATGAACCTCGTACCTTTTAGACGTCCGTTGGCTATACATATTTAATTGCTGTCCCTCTCCAATTAAAAAAATTGTCATAAGAAGACTTAAAAATAAATAGTGAATCTATTTATGTCACTGTGTAATAGAGGTATCAATATAAATGATTTGTAATTCCAATTACTGGTCGAACTGGTCAAAAACATGCTTGTGCTTGAAGGTAAAAAGTGAAATACAGGTGAATGACTTTGATTCTAACAATCCATGCTATAGCAAAGCTCTTGTGCAGAGTGGGAGCTCAACAGATTTTGTGAAGAGATAATACAAGCGTAAACAATGAAATCACTCACTATCCTTTTTGAGTTATCTAGACACGTCAGGCGTGTGTGACTTGCAGCCGACTAACAAATTCTTCCATTCTTTGCGATCTTGAGTTACGCCGGCTGGAATATTCAATCTCTTGTGATCATCTTCAATGACAGACTTCCAGCTCTTTTGCGGTCTGGCCCGATTTCCTCTCCTTGGAACTTGCACACGCGCACATTTGTTGATCCACGAACTTCTTTCCATGTCGTGTCCAAACTACCGTAGTCAGTTGCATCTCAGTGCCAAACACAATGGCTTCAACTTCACTCGTTGAAGAAGTGCAGAAGTCCTAACGGGTTAATTTTTCCTGATGTTGTACATCCATAAGAGCAGAGATTTTTCATTTCTCTCCAAACGTGACATATCCTAATTTCGGAGTGCCCAGCATTCAGAACCGTACAGTAATGTACCCCTCACAATTGAATTGTAAATTTCACCTCGCTTTTTGAGAGATATCGCCTTGCATGTCAGCAGTGTAAACAATTCTGAAAACTTTGCCCAAGCAGCACGCGTCCTCATAAGTGTAGCAAGATCACATCCAACACCAGGACAAATTTCATCTCCAAGATATGAAAAAACTATTAACCTCCAGGGTGCTACCACAGAATGTGACTTCAAATACAGGTCTGGCATCCATTGGGCAAGTTTTTCTTGTACAACGAGGGCATCTGAAGTCAGGATCTTCCACAAGCTTCTCCCGTACATCGGTACAACGCACATGAATCTCAGATGCACAAACTTCACAAAAAATGGAAATACGGCCGACACTTTTCTGGCAGACCCCACATGGGTACTTCCATGACTTAATTGGCACATTCAGACCTCTTCCACAAATAATGACTTTGGTTTTATCCATGTTAACCTTTAGTCTCTTCTCTTCCAGATGATTCTTCCATCGTCCCAATTTCTCGATCAGTTTTAAGTCTCAGCAATTATCACAAGGTCATCAGCATAAAGTAACTCCCAAGGGCAACTAACACAAGACTCCCTCGACAAGGCCTCCATCACAATAAAGAACAAAAGAGGACTTAAAACTGAATCCCGATGAACACCATCTCAAACTTCAAATTCATCACAAAAGGAGTTACCAATCCTTGTATGGCTCTTAACACCAAAATACATTGCTTGGAAATACTAAAAATTAATAAAAATACCTAATGGGGACTTTGGGGCAACCTAACCAAGGGCTTAAAGAAATTATCCATATTTCATGACAACATAATGACGTGTGGGTGTTGTTGTATAGCAGCACCTCTTGTTCTTATCTCAATTATGCCTACAAAATCAGGTGTTTGTCATACTCTCTTCTTGCTTCAACACAGTCCGTGGTATTAAACTAGTCCTCTGTGTCCTTCAAAATCACATGGTAAAACGTCTGTGCTGGCAACAATGGCCGCTATTGGTCATGGATGGCCAGTATTAAACTTTGACAGTTAATTCCAGACCTTAGAAAGGACATCAGCAGTGCTGTTTTCAGAATCAAGTCTTCATTTTATACTTTGTACCAATCCGATGAATGAAGCAAACAGACCACTGTCGAGCATTGGTTGCCAGAATATGGAATCATTTTTATTATTAGTGTACGATAACGGTAAATACATTTGGAAATCACGGAAAACAAAAAAATTGATATTCTTTTTCTATCCTTCCCTATTTTATACCTTCCGCAGACTCACCCCTCTATTTTCGTGCCCTTGCGTGTGCATTTCTTCTATCTTACCCTTGGCACTCACTAAAATCTTTTCTCTTGAAAGACTGCAAGTTCGACGGGTTCGATCCTCTCTCTGTCTCTCCCCCCGCCTACTACCCCCCTCTCTCTGTCTCTCTGTCTCTGTCTCTGTCTCTCTCTCTCTGTGTCTCTCTCTCTCTCTGTCTCTCTCTCTCTCTCTCTCTCTCTCTCTCTCTCTCTCTCTCTCTCTCTCTCTCTCCATAGCTTTTCTCTATTTTTATCAAATAACCAAATGATTGTAGTCTTTTTCCATTTCTCTAAAATTTTCCTCCATTATTTGATTCTGACTTTTCCCACACATCCACCTTTGCATTCCGATATTTGCAATATTAATTAAAAGTAAACTATATCAAGATAACAGTTTGTTTAGTTGGTATGTCGATAGAATGGGAAAACTTGATCATTTTTCTTTTGTGTTATTCGTTTATTGTTACCTGCTCTTATCGACCTGGTGCTGTATTGTATATCTTGATAATAGTCGCATTCATAGCATACGTCCCGATACCTACAATACATAGAACTTCCTCTGTGTACCAAAAATATAATTTCCCGCTTAAAACTACCTTTCACATATTTTTGATGCTAATTTGTGTAACTTGGCTTTGGAATTAAACTGAAAACAGGGTTGTAGCTACTTCCGGTGTAGTCAGTGGATCCCCACAATTATAAATATANAGAATGGGAAAACTTGATCATTTTTCTTTTGTGTTATTCGTTTATTGTTACCTGCTCTTATCGACCTGCTGCTGTATTGTATATCTTGTTAATAGCCGCATTCATAGCATACGTCCCGATACCTACAATACATAGAACTTCCTCTGTGTACCAAAAATATAATTTCCCGCTTAAAACTACCTTTCACATATTTTTTATGCTAATTTGTGTAACTTGGCTTTGGAATTAAACTGAAAACAGGGTTGTAGCTACTTCCGGTGTAGTCAGTGGATCCCCACAATTATAAATATAGTTGACTATGTCTTTCTGACAATTAATTTTTTGTACCTCGTTAAAACAATAAATGGAGCCTTATGAAAATATAATTTTCTCAGTGCAGTTTTTGCCATTGGCATCCCCAACATCAGACGCACAATATTTAGGCGTGATTACATCCTTGAGAATACTGGTTGGTAAAGATTTTAGCATTACAGCAAAAGGGACTGAGTAGTGGGGTACGTAAATAACCTAAAAAGAGTTGACGAACTATTAGCAAAGACTGCTCAAAGAAGAAAACAAAGATGATGTGGTCATACCAGTCTAAGTCCTGGTACACAAATAAATTTCATCATAAGAGAAAGATTAAATGGCCAAAGAAGACCAAGGCGTAAATTGAATTTGGATGTTATCAAATGGGAGTGTTACAATGACGTGAATTCCCTTAAAGCAACGGCTGAACAATTGGACTGGAAAACAAAGTGCAGACCAAAATGCCTCAATAGCCACAGCTGCCGTTTGACCAGCTGGCATGTAAACACACCAACTGCAGGGCCATAATAATCATAATTGATATAAATAATTTTACTTTATATCTACCTATCTTTAACTAACTAAAGAGAAAACAAAATGTTTCCAACTGGCAACTCCTGTATAAAGTAAACAGTAAAATTACTTACGAGAATTAAAACACAATAGTGCACAATCAAAGTACCATTACAAGTCAAACTAACCAATGAAATAGAGCAAATAAAGAAACATTTTCCAGATAAACACATGGCGCTGAAGGACAAAAATGGGAAAGGCAGTACACATCTGTAATATATAAGTTTTGTGATTCATAGCCAAGAATGTACGAAGAGCTCAGAACAAGAGCTCGATAAGGAATGTACTGGGAAAAAAACAACAACCCAGTTCTATTTGCTAGGAAACCTAACAACTAGGCATTACTTTACCTCAACAATTCTGGTCAACTAAGTGTTTTACGTCAAAGCCGAGGAAGCTCTCAGTAGTTGCTGTGCTATGTTCGTTTTCTTTGGGATTACAGAGCTTATGCTACTTTAGTAGAAAACTAGCACTGTGTGAGTGTGTAAATTTATCTCATAATTTCGTATGCGCTTTGTTTCCCAACTCTTTAAATAGCTTCAGGAAAAATTAAAAATAACTTGGGTTCTGGCATTGTATTCCCATTTATATGCAAATGCTGCATTACGATGTTCGAAACCTATGAATAAAATAATTTCAAAATAACGAAGGAAAAAAGCAATAAAGAAGTAAACTCATACACTAAATTAACTTCGGGCTAAGTTTTGGATGAATTAAGGGGAAAAATGGCAACAACAAAGAGAGGAATCAACGGAGTTCAGACTTCCTCTCCAGTGGCAGTTAATGACCATAAGTAACCCTTGTCGCAAAAAATACCTTTATCACATCCAGCTGTTCTACTACATCCTGTACATATTCATCAAGGTCATATCCAAACATTTGCGGAAAATCCTTTGATGAATCTTTCATCAGTGAATATTCAGGGTGAAGATATTCAAGCTATTATAAGAGAAAGTGAAAATGATGTAGCATTTCTGCTTGCTATTAGAGAAAGCATATTATACTTGGATTGACAGCAAATATTCTAACAAAAATATAAAACTGTACTAACAATTCCTTTTCTGAGTTTACCGACGTACATGGCTGTATGAATAATAGGGATTAAAAACTATTTTTCTGCTTCTCATATTATTGACACAGGCTTATCAGCTTTATTGCAAGTGTTCTGTACTTCAAAATATACTGTAAAATATCAACTTAAAAAACATTATGTATTTTTCCTTTTACTCTGCCTCACTTTCTGTCTACATGTATTTCTGTCAGTCTGTCTATCTATCTATCTATCTATCTATCTATCTATCTATCTATCTATCTATCTATCTATCTATCTATCTATCTATCCATTTATCTATCTATCTATCTATCTATCTATCTATCTATCTATCTATCTATCTATCTATCTATCTATCTATCTATCTATCTATCTATCTATCTATCTATCTATCTATCTATCTATCTATCTATCTATCTATCTATATATCTATATATATGAAAGGGGCAGAAACATCCGATTTTAATTGTAATACTTTTATTAATATGGTTTTTCATATTGTTTATGAATTGGATGGAGAATATAGAATGGTTTATGAAGTTTTAGAAAAAAACAGTTTTCTATAAGCAATGACTCAATGTCTCTTCCAATACCGATTGTCAAATAATCAAGAATATTTGAAGGAAGGCAGATCTACAGTTTGCGGCAAANTATCTATCTATCTATCTATCTATCTATCTATCTACCTATCTATCCATCTATCTATCTATCTATCTATCTATCTATCTATCTATCTATCTATCTATCTATCTATATATCTATATATATGAAAGGGGCAGAAACATCCGATTTTAATTGTAATACTTTTATTAATATGGTTTTTCATATTGTTTATGAATTGGATGGAGAATATAGAATGGTTTATGAAGTTTTAGAAAAAAACAGTTTTCTATAAGCAATGACTCAATGTCTCTTCCAATACCGATTGTCAAATAATCAAGAATATTTGAAGGAAGGCAGATCTACAGTTTGCGGCAAAATAATACAAAATAGCAAGAGCTGTTCTACCGTAGCTTCTTTGCTGAATGCCGCAACTAATCAATAACCCAAGTAGGCTTTGAAACCCCCACCAATCAATCACAACAACAAGCAAGGAGAAAAGGCGGCCTCACCTCTTCAGAGATCAGGTCAGTATCATGAAATGATCACCTCAACAAATCTCTTTGACAATCTTTGATATATTACAAAAGTATAATGTATAAAACAATCTTAGAGAGAATAAGTACAATACTTTTGTCAAAGTCTACTCGTATAAGCTGTCATCAAAAGTCTATAAAATAGTCTATATAATTTTTAACATCGTTTATAATACGGTGGACTCAACAAAAGAAGTATAAAAAGCTAGAGTAATTTTTGTAATTTTTCATAACAACGGCTTATACACCAACAGTCAAAGAATATTAATAATTGGTCATACTTACATGATAAGGCATTGCACAAAATAAAAACACTTTTTCATTTATCATTTTATTAATAATGTACTCTGCATCTAGATGCTAAAAAGCAATAGCAGAAAGCTTTAATCGTTAAAATGCACTTGAATGACGTTATTTATTCCAAATATACTAAACATACAAAAAGTATTAAAAAGTATTATATATAGTTGTTCATCTAGTGCCTAAATGGTATATGATTACCTTTTGGACATAGCTGCCTATTAACATTGTGCAAGTTATTTGAGAGTCATTTGGGGAAGAAATGGAAGTAACGATCAGAAAATGACAAAAACCTAAGAGTAAACATCCAATGCCTTTAACTTTCTGCAATATATATATATATATATATATATATATATATCAAACTCACGTACAACTGTAATCTTACTCGCGTACAGTCAGCTGAAGGAGGGTAGTCAGAGTGTCGGACGTCCATTCCTGAGGTATAAGGATAAACTCAAAGACAATCTTAAGCACGCAGGACTGGGCCCGGAAACCTTTGAAAAAGATGCTTCGGATAGAAAATCATGGAGGAAAAAATGTAACGCCGGTATTAACACATACATCCACACACGTTTGTCAAATCAGGAAAATGTCCGTAGAGCAAGAATGAGAGTTGTACCTGGCCGACTTGTATCTTGTGAGTCATGTGGTTTAGTTTGTAAGAGCAGAGCTGGCCTTGTATCACACATGCGGCACAAACATTGTAAACAGAGTGAAACTAAGTAAATTTCTTGGCCCTCATGCGTCGAACTCGACGAGAGAGTTCATCATCATATATCAAAAATAATAACTTGTATATATCAAATCAATTAACAAATTTTACAAAAAAAATTAGGCACGTATGTTTTATTCCACCGATCAATCTTAACCACGGAAGACCCACCTTTCTAGCAATACACGGGGACTTCAGTTTGTGGTAGGAAAGACGTCCTTTTTAGATGAAAAAGGAACTTTCTATGAAATGCGAATTACTTTGAATGCAGTAACAAGATACCCCTCGGGAGCTGTCCTGGTAAATTTAATTTTCGAATTTAGTGGAAACTAGGTCTATTTGTTATTATTTACGACATAAAGGGCCGTGCTTAACAGGGTCTTAAAGCTAGAAAAATATACCATATCAGACCCAAATGTAAGACGTTACGTTACGACATTACTTAAGATCTATTCATACTTATGAACNCACCGATCAATCTTAACCACGTAAGCCCGACCTTTCTAGCAATACACGGGGACTTCAGTTTGTGGTAGGAAAGACGTCCTTTTTAGATGAAAAAGGAACTTTCTATGAAATGCGAATTACTTTGAATGCAGTAACAAGATACCCCTCGGGAGCTGTCCTGGTAAATTTAATTTTCGAATTTAGTGGAAACTAGGTCTATTTGTTATTATTTACGACATAAAGGGCCGTGCTTAACAGGGTCTTAAAGCTAGAAAAATATACCATATCAGACCCAAATGTAAGACGTTACGTTACGACATTACTTAAGATCTATTCATACTTATGAACTATAACTATGAACTGTCATTGAACTGTGAACTACCATCGCTTAGATCCAGCGTAGTATTGTTTTAAATTCTTAACTTAATAGAAAACTCATAAACCACAACTTTAGAAGAATTTTGTTTATCCACTCAAATCATTTACTCTTTTTCTTTACTTTGAACATACCCTAAAAGCACCTGTAAATTACCATTTCGCTGTCCATCAGATTTATTTCTTCCGTAGCTTTTGGTATTAACTTTCCTTTTTTTCATACAACCACAAAGGGCTTCAAAGTTACTATTGTTAGCTTGTATGCTGACCGTCTAATTATCTAATTACCTGATCCAACTCCATTAGTTCTTCTTGACAGAACGTGCACATGATCACGGGGTATGCAGCAACCGTGATGACTTTGTTATCCGATTTTGCTGACAAAGTGAATCTCTTCCTCATTTCTTTAGAACACATTGTTGCTCTTCATTCCATTCTCTTTATTCTCTTCGTTCCGTCTGCTCCACACTTGGCAACTTGTGTTTGTAACTTTCATCTGGGTCCTCTCCTTGAATCATTCGTAAATCCTCTCCTTTGACCATCTTTTCGTGTTCAAAAACAATCTCCACACACTTTGAAAACATCGTTGCATGCTCAAATAACACGGATGACCCATACAAAAACTTCGTTTGCATCTTTTAAAGCCATATGCCCTTTTTGGTATTGTTTTAGGTCGTCAACGAGTACGCTGTGTATTTTGGTTATGTTTTTATTTCCTGGTTTTCCCATTCTGTATTTTTTGCTATCTTGCAACCGTTAGCATACTGGTGTTTCAGTGATAAAAAAAGCAATAGGAAAATGGTTTTTCCTTGTACCAATCTACACAGAATTTTCCTATCTGCTTGTCACCTTTTCTTCTTTGTTCCACACTTCAAGTCCAGTTACGCATTTACCCATTAGTTTTTCAATTTATATGATTATCTTCTCTGGAGTGGAGTACATAACCCTTTGTAAACACAAAACATCAAGGCATGTTAAACTTTGTCGTATGCCTTTTTGTAATCATAAAATGCATAAGCATGATTTGTGGTATTCTTTTACCTCCCCCATTACAAAATCCGTCAATAACCAGCAGGTCAACCATACTGAATACACCTTAAACTGCTCCTTCGTTTCGTTTTCATGATATATTCTCTCAGATATCTTGCAATAACTCGCGTCAAGACTTTGTACAACGTATTAAAACAAGCTATGTTCTGTAGTTCTTTTCGTCAGCGAGGTCAACGATTTGGTACCAAGACTGATCTTTTCGTCGGCCAGCTGTTAATACCATATGGGCTGCTTTTAATTTCTTCAACGAAAATTTTTTATGCCGTCTTTTCATAGTGCTCCAGAGCTCTTTCGACAGTAATTTCAGTGTTACTAATTACACCCTTGGTATACGTTTCAAGGGTTCAGTTTGCATTTTACAATTCCATTTCAAGCACAATGCTATGATTTAAATTTTAAGCAGCCTCACAGATTACTGTTCCAGTTTACTATTCTCTTTCTTCAGACGTTTATCAACTTGTTTATTTAATTGTTCAATAATTTGTTTAGTTAACTGCTCATTCAATTCTTTATACTGTTGTCCATGTATTTTTTTTTTTCGTTTTGTCCGAAACTCCATGCCTTCCTTTTTCACTTATCATTTCCATATGTGCTCTTTATTTTGTCTTCCACCACCCCAAACCTCACTCCCTAAGTGAAAGGTGTGGTTGCAATAAATGATCTGCTGAAGGACAAGCTCCGATAGCTCCGGTGTAAGAGCATGTGGCCATGATAGCCATAAACACTGGTTCAACTCCAGTTCGGTACAGACATATTTTTCACTTTTCTCTACTTCCGAATCCTCTCCATAAATATCATATTACTTTCACAATTTCCCTGCGCTCCATGTATGTTGAGATCAGTTGATTTGGCCTTGGAAGGGAAGTCGTCGTTCTCCAGGCTTAGTCCTATATGCGTGATTGTGATACGGTGTCAAGGATAGGAATTTGGGAAAAAAACAATGTGTCAAAGTGAAAGATATGGTTTCAAAAAATGATCTGCTGAAGGGCAAGCGCCGATAGCTCCGATGGTAGAGCCATGATAGAAATAGGAGCTGGAGGAAAACCAGAATATTTCAACGACTTGGCGTGCTAATAATAACAGCATTCAAAATGGGCCTGTATTAACTAGATAAAAGTATTGCCTTTTGGTTGTATAATTTCGAAGTTGCAAGCAAAAAATTCACCAAGCAAAAGATGTCTTGCTAATTACTACTACTACTATTAACACTAAAAATATGATTGATGTTATTCTTATTATCACTACTACTATTATTAGTTATTGCTTAACATTGTTTTCTTATTAATCTCCTTCCATATCTGTAGGAATGGAGGTTGAATGCTGGATCCAAGAGTTTGGATAAAATCGAGCCGATTTTATCAATTTCTAACTAATCCATCATAAATATCTTGTTTTATAAAAGAACGTACCAGCTACTTACGTTAGTAAAGAAAGGCAATATTTTAAACGGTAAAAGGCAACTAATACAATCGCTTATCTAAAAAGTTTTATCAGAAAACTTTAACTAAATTCCACAGATTTAAAAAAATTATGTAAATACTGGATCGTCCGGTCTAGGAGCTCTGGTTACCAGATTGAAGTTAGTGTCTGAAACAAATATAATTCCAATTCCACTCTAAACGCTGATAAAGCATTGCACGCTCAGTAGATTTACAGTATAAATTAGCAAAGCGATAAAGCATGCAGTTTAATTACCAAGGAAGATTAATATATCGTAAACACTAACTGGCTACAACTAATACGTTAAAGGGTAACTTAGTCCGGTTTAACTGTGTCGCTACCTTCGGAAACGGAAATCATACGATCAGTGGGCTCAGACCCTAGTCATGCTTGCAAAGAACACAAGTTTGATACTTACAGGAGACTGCAATAAAAGATAAATAAAGTCATCATTCCACTGATGGATGATTAAATGCGGTGGGGTAAGGCTAAATACTACAAATAGGCCATCAGAACGGTTGTTGGACTCAGTAATCCTACCTTGAACACATTGTAGAAATAATTTCCTAGTAAAATTAGCATTTCTGAAACTTCTTGTCTAGTAAATTATGAACTAAATGTTGACATGAATTCTCCTTTCTTCACAAGTCCCTTTTTTCCTTTTATTTATAGTATCAATAGTCTGATTTTATACCTATCAAGCCTTAACATATGCCTGTAAAGCTACCTTAGCATTGGCAAAGTAAATGTGTTGTCTTAAGTTACAATATACATATTACTAAAGCACTATAAACACAGCAAATAAAACTGGAGGAATATGTCCATCGAATAATATTTAGTGTAAACCTTTGCCATCACGTAATTAAAACCCAAGGACTTTGCTTTGAAATTCGGGCCCCAGTGAGAAAAATTCGTATTTAATAAGGGCATATTGCTCATTTTGTGCTCTTTCATCTTTTTACTTACCGAATGAGGCATCAACATTCCGAGTTTCCCTAAACCCAACACAGAGATGTACAAGTATCACTGAAACTACAACTGGAAATAAAAATATTAAAATATAGAGTAACTGAACTGACCCGTTGTTCTTTGACTACTGCCTTAAGGTTCTTTATCTCTTTCCACATAGCTGGTGTCAGTCTTATCTGCGAAAATTTTACAGGAAAAAAAAAAAGATTAAGATAAAAGTATTAGTTTTCGGCTAGTTGCTTACGTAACACACTTCATCAATAAGACTGCAATAATACCTTACTTAAGCTTTTGTAGCCTGGAGTTTGGCGTCATAGCCCTCCACTACATTGCTTTTTCATCCATCTCTGTCTATCGCACGTCGGTACATCTCTTTCACATTCTCATCAATAGTTATAATTGTGATTTTGCCGTTGTTTCACAGCGTTTTTCTTAACCTTCCGCTTTCTCCCTTAATAGACCACATACAGATGTACGATGAAGTGTGTTACGTAAGCAACCAACATCCAAGGATTTGGAGTTACTTTCTTTAAGGTTTACTTGGGTTGTTAATACGGCCAGTTATAACTGTCGCTTCGTATAATGAAATGCGGTAGCGACTGGTGGCAAGTAAAATTTGTTATTTCTTTATTTAGATCCTTTCGGAAAAGCGCAAAATATTACAAAGTTTCAGATCTCCAAACAATAAACATTTTTACAAATTATTCCAAGCAACTTTAAGTGTCACAAGAAAAACTTCTATCCAGGTTGCAAAACGTACACCGAAGCATTTGAATTTTTATAACCCCAGGGTTTTATAGCTTCAGTGTTTTGGTACTCAAAGATGCCTAAGGACGTAATAAATGTACATTTGATTATTTCTCTTTTCTTTGTTGGTTGTTAAATTTACAGGGCAGGTTGCTTGAGTAACATTGCTTGGATGGTCGTAGGCAATATTTTCTGGTGCCTCACGTAAGCAACGGAGTCTGGAGGGTCCCAACCAGTTTGGAATCGTGTTTTTATCCCAGGGGTAGCATCAGTCAATTTCGAAATGAAGTCTAACATGATTAAAAATGAAAATGGCGCTACTATGTTGTCCTGCACTACAACAGTGTTGTTTGAGAATGGTACGGCCATGACACTTCCTACACTAACTCGGCTTGTGTTCTTTGCAGGTACAGCATGGACAGGTTTTTAGATAATTTGTAGAGCAGAATGTAAAACAAATAAAACAAAATAAGCGATTTCATTTTAGCGCGAGAATGTAGGTCATCCCAACCGGATTACCTGACACCACTTTTCCGGCGGCAATTATACACTTGTTAAAAGTAAACTGCTGATAAAAGTTTCTTGGATTCGTTAATATTTATATATCTGCATCCGTTTTTATTTCTTCTCATTCTATCGGTTTGTCCCCAGCCGTTTTATTCCATAGCTGGTCTATAGATTTTCCTAATCTGTAACAGTGGTCATAACTAAACATACATAGAAAAAAACCCCCAAAACAAGTACCAACGTGACTGAATGCATGGATCTACCTTTGCAATAAATAATAATTAGCTTTTGCCTAAAGAATACATTCAGGTTTAACGTTGGCACGATTATTTTTGTTCTTTTAAAGCCATTTTAAAAAAGTGCATGGGCTATGGGCTGTTCTATACAATTGGTGTATTTCTGGAGAAGAGCTTTATCTATATATTGATGGTAGAATAAATATTGGCAATTAAGTAAAACGTGGTCAAGTCAATGGTAAATGTCAAAATGGATTCGCTATCTGTATTATTCCAAACACATGATTAAGTGTAAATGGGACAAGGTAAAGGTCCATGACAAAAACCCCATATACACACGAGCGCTCGCGAAACACGACCTCCCACACGGTTGTGTCGAGATAATCCAAAATTTGAATTTTGTGTTACATATTTTATGTAATACTGTGTTACACTAAATTATTAAAACAGATTGGAACTATCTAGATTTGTGAAGAACACAGAGTACTAGTTTATCACAAAAAATCACTGGTAGTACCTGACGCCTAAGTGACAATATAACCGAGCAACGTGCTTACCTTTACTTTCACTTCACATAACTGTGTATAGTAAGCTGCATAAAGTGCATATATCGCTGCAATACGAAACTGAAAAGAGGTAGTTTCTGTCAAATATCTGCTTATAGCACGAAAAAGGCGCTCAGTGCCCTAAAGATAAGTAAAAAAAGTGTCCTGTATTAACGTCAATAAATATTGGGAGAAAGACAAAACTGGGCCTTTCTATTAATAAGTTTGTTATTCTGAATACCTATCAAGTAAACAGAATGAAGTATCGATCCGATTTAAGCCCTTCCAATGTTCACAACCAAACCAATTACAACAAATGCTTTTTTGCTTTAAAATAGCATCCACGTGATAACAGAGGGTATTAGTAATTTCTTTTCGTAATAAGAGAGAAAAACTTTGGCTAAGGACCATCCTAGTGGTGAGCTTATGGTAACCCTTCCTACTTGCTTGTACATTTTACCAACAATGGTGAATTAAGATTGATTGGAAGAAAGTTTAATAAGTTCTTGAAAATCCAACTTTTACTGGTTAACGACGGTGATAAAAATAAAAATAAGAAAGGAGACAGCGTATAAAAGATGCAAAATAATGAGCAGAAAAAGAGTTTTCAATATTTGGCCTCAAAAACCAAACCTGTGGGATTCATCTTCTGCAAAAAAAGTAGGTATTTTTAAGGTATATACACCAATACTCAGTTTGGTGTAAATAGTCTTGATTTGCTGCCTCTAAGTACAATGTGAATCTTGAAAGCAACTTCTGTTTTCTCATTTGAGCAGATTGCTTTACGGTCGCAATTCAGTAATTTGGGGAAAGCTGCTTCCTCTGTTGTCTCTTTACTGCTTGCACAAATCTGTCAGAGAGAACCGAGTAAACTTATGACAGAATAATAGCAATACCGCTTTGCTGGAAATATTTGTGACACTAAATCAAAATAGCTTTTGCCTTGCCATTTCAATTACTCTTAAGCACATAATCAGACGATTAGTTTAATCCCTGTTAAATATGCCTATGTTCAATATACTATTTTTCAGCTATACCGTCGTACTCCAGACCCAGAACTCGATGAGTTATCTCGGCAAAATTACATAAAATAAATACACTAACAAAGGTCACTCATTCGTGGTTTGGGCCCAAATGCAGTCATTTGCTGCTGTGTTAGTCCAAATATTAACTCTTATGTTGGTCTCTTAATTAGCATCAGCTGTCAGACCAGACAGTAAACATGATTAACCTAAAAGACTATACTGCTTGCAACAATATCAAGCATTATATTCCCGATAAAAACTACCCTGCAAATACCGTTAGTTTGTAAATAATCTTTCAATTGAGCCAAATACTCCAAAATTTTAATCCACTTTCAAAGGTCCCCTGTTAATCATGCTTTAAACAACTTTCAAGATCAAAGGGCATTTTAAGTGGTACACAAGTCATTGGAATATTGTGTATTTGTGACAATATAATAAAGTAGAACAATCCTAGTATTCACTGGAAAATAGAATATGTTAATCTTCTTCAACTTAAGCGGCAGTGGCACACCTTTAACTAAATTATAGTGTAGCATCTCTTGCTCAATAACGAAATTTTTAATTTGAACAGCTTAGTGTACGAAAATCACAAAGCCTGGTCTGCTATTTACTTTTAAGTTCTGGAGCAAGTAATGCTTACTTTTGTCAGAAGGTTTCACCAACTAAATATGAAAATTTCAAATATGAGTACTTTGATTACGTTATAACACCAAAGCTTACTTTCGTTTAGGCTTTAAAACATTCCTGAACCTAGAATTCTAAAAGTAACCATTAGTGATCATTAAGCTGTAAATTGCAACAGAAAATATATGGATACATTTAAACGTCAACAGAAAGTTATTAACACGAGAAAAATTTCAAAATGTGGATAAAAAAAGTTGCTTCTTTGACCTTAATCAAGTTGATTTGAATCAGAGGGTTGAGTATAGTATAATCGTTAACGAAACTGTTAAAACAGTTGGGTTTATTTACAATTATTAGAAATATGTCCCAATGCGAATAATAAAAGTTCCAGGTAAGGTTACTTCACTGTTGACTACTGATTTCAAAAAACATGCTCGTACCTCACGCGCGTTTAAGACTGCTGCCGTGAAAAACAAGTCTTCCATTCGTATAAATTTTTATACAAACAGCCGAAAACCGTAAACCCGCCTGTATGGAAAAAAACGACCTCGACTTCTCGATAAAATGAAGATCTCTTTTCGCTTTGGCTAAAAAGGTATTGCAATCTACTGCATCAAACGTGCATAATCACTTATCTCTCATCTCTGTGTAGAATTAAAATTCTATATGTTGAGTTGGGACCTGCTAGCTGGAAGATACCACGCGTAGGCCCCATCTTTAAAAAAGTATAAACTGAAAATCGGTCAAATTACTGGTCCATCACTACCCTACTTGTAGTTTCAAGGTTGTTTGAAGAGCTCATTTATGGTCAGCTTGACAAATATCTAGATTAAAACAGGCGTTCAAATAAACCAGTATTTGCTGGTACATTTTCATTTGATTGTCTCTGGTTTACTGAACTGCATCACTGATTGGTATGTAAATATTCTTAAGGGGAAATACAATGCCAGAGCTTCCATAAACCTATCTCCCTGAATGGACTCTCAAATCCTACTTAACAAGATGAGTAATTACAGAACCGATGGTCTTGGATGTCATTGGTTTAGCTCATACTGACCTAATTTTAGGCAGTTATGCAAGGTCAACAGCGTCAACTCGGATCCTGCTTTNTTTTCGCTTTGGCTAAAAAGGTATTGCAATCTACTGCATCAAACGTGCATAATCACTTATCTCTCATCTCTGTGTAGAATTAAAATTCTATATGTTGAGTTGGGACCTGCTAGCTGGAAGATACCACGCGTAGGCCCCATCTTTAAAAAAGTATAAACTGAAAATCGGTCAAATTACTGGTCCATCACTACCCTACTTGTAGTTTCAAGGTTGTTTGAAGAGCTCATTTATGGTCAGCTTGACAAATATCTAGATTAAAACAGGCGTTCAAATAAACCAGTATTTGCTGGTACATTTTCATTTGATTGTCTCTGGTTTACTGAACTGCATCACTGATTGGTATGTAAATATTCTTAAGGGGAAATACAATGCCAGAGCTTCCATAAACCTATCTCCCTGAATGGACTCTCAAATCCTACTTAACAAGATGAGTAATTACAGAACCGATGGTCTTGGATGTCAGTGGTTTAGCTCATACTGACCTAATTTTAGGCAGTTATGCAAGGTCAACAGCGTCAACTCGGATCCTGCTAAAATCGTAAGTGGGGTACTTCAAAGTTTTTGCCTTGGGCCGGTTTTATTTTTTATTTATACTGTATTTATGACTTTCCGTTTACATTATAAAAGGGAAAACACACAACGTATGCTAATGGTATACAATTTCGCCCTCTTCTAATAATGGAGAAGAGATTGATGCCATTGTCATTGCAGAACTTGCATCCCTTGACAAATGGTTACAGGGTAACAAGGTTTCAATGAATAATCTCAAAACGAGGATCATGGTGTTAGGGTCATCACCAAGGTTGAGAAAGAATCACACACCTACGACACCCATTTCTCACTGTCACGTAAATCCGAAGCATATCAATCTTGTGAAGGAACCTAAATATTTTAGTCTCATGACTGATGATAGTCTAAAATGAGAAAGCTACAAAAAATGGACACAGATCTCCAGAGCTATTGGACCTTGAAAGTACGCGAAACATGTGCAAGAGGATACATTGAGAAACGTGTATCATAGTATTGTGGAACCTTGAGTTATTATTGCTCCGTTTGGGGATGTTGTGGGGCCACTGGGTTGAAAATTTGCAGAAATTACAGAACAGAGCTGCTAAAATTGTTACAAGTAGCTTATTTGACACATCCAGCTGCTCCTTCATTGCAATAGCTTTGCTGACAGTCTCTTGAACGACTGCTTAATCAAGAAACACGTACCATAGTTTATAAATCCTTAAATCACTTCGCATCTGAAAAACAAGGTAATATCTTTGCCTCTTTAGCAATACCAAATTCATTCTTGCTCCACCAAAAATAAGAGCAGCTTATGACCAAAAGCTATTTGCATTTCGTGAAGTTAACACATGAAATAAACTAGATTCAGAAATATAATTAGCCCCATCGACTTAGTCATTTAAAACGAAACTGAAAGCTTTTAACTGAAAGTGTCTACAAATGTTTAGAAATGTTGGTATTTTTATGCTGCTGGACCAGTTGGGTAAAGGTTATTGAACTATTTCAGTAAATTGAAATGCACCCCAGTGAAAATATGTTTTAAATAATAAAATGGAAATGAAAATGCTCTTGGGAATGCCAGTTTTTATTGCACGATTGCAGAAATTGTTATTCGAAGCCTTGACCTGGGTCTAAAATAGCATTAATGGACAGTTTTCCCCACTGGGAGAAAAAAACATAGTCAACCGCATTAAGCACTAACCAAGATGCTTCCTAAACAACAACTTTTCCATTTTGTGGCATACGATGGGTTATTACACTCGTATTTATATCCGCATTAAAGGAGTAAAGGTCCGATAGCCCAATCCCTGCCCGTTTAATGCTGGAAAATAAGGTATGGAGTTACACCGCCCCTGAAACATTTTGTTCTTATTAAATACTTGTTTTACGTCCTAAATACTTTTCATAAAAAGAACGTCTGCAACTAAAAATTCAATTTCTTACTCGTCATGCCACTCATTCTGAATCGAAGCTTTTATCTAAGTCATCGTATTATTCGTACCAAGTTTATCAACTCTATCAACGTAACTATCCCAAGCCGACCATTTTTAATGATTTCAAATCTAACTGATTGTGTGGCTCTTACCCCTATCCCAATGCTGAGTGATAACAATTGTCAAAAACTTTACTTTCACGGTAGTAATGCAGTTATGACAGAATTTAAAAGCACTTCACCTCATTCTGAAGCCTCCCTCGCCATTCATCCGCATTTTAACAATATACTCTTTCTTTTATTAGTTGCGTTGTTGATTTTCATTAAACTCTTACGGCTGAGAGTAGAACTTATTCACGTTTGAAAACAAAAATTGTCTCGCTTTAGTACAACTGATTGAAAAAACGAGGTGTGGTTTGGGGTTATTTAACATATTTTGTTTAAGCATCCCAATAATAGTTACAAAGCTATGTTTTATTTTCTCAACAACGCTCCTATTCACGTATGTGTTTACGTAAAAACTGGTGTCGCGGCAATTTTTTCCGATAGAACTCTATAGAAACAAATTTTTTTTTCTGCTGTCTTCATGCTGAAGGGCTTCTTGTTGGTGAATAAAATACGGAAAAGTTCCGTTTTCAATAAATTCCAAGGAAAACATATTGATAGTGAACCAACTTGTACATATAACTATAGTAAAAACAACACCATGCGAATCATACGTGTAAACTCCATAAAACGATTTTGTAAAATCCAACAAATGAAAGATCTAGCACAATTAGCCTTACCCAACAGTAACAACTTTACAACATGTTCTTTGGTTGCAAACTAAATGACTATAATAACGAAAAGAAGAATGTCGCAGGATGACTGAAACTTCAATAAGGTCAAACTGAAACAAACAAATAAATAAACCAAGTTGGGTGTAAAGATACCCAAACTTTGAAAAATGCTGTAGGCTTCAGGGGGAAAGATGACGATGATAAATATGCAGTAATAAACAGCAACACCAGTTCACTTAAAAAGTTGTGTCAGTTCACTGAACACCCAAAACAGTTAAAAAAACAACAAAAAAGGGACAATATTTCTTACCCTCTTCTTTTCATGCCATTGCTTTCTTCCACTATAGCAAATAATTTAAGAAGTTAATTAAGAGGTTAGAATTACAAGCACTACTAGTAACAATAGGAGGACGAATTGAGTTAGAGTGGATTATTAAGTTACTGAATTTTTCTGACATTTTTTTAAACCTTAGTATCAAGGTCTCATCTTTCCTGATTAATGCTTTCTATTTTGCTCAATAGCTTTTGCGAAGGCACTCGATTGGAGCAGGGCATTAGGACAAGAAATCACAAGTCAAGCGGTAACTATGAATAAGGCAAACAAAAAAAAGAGGATTGTAGACAGTCAATCACTTTCTGTGACTTCTTACAGAAATTGACGGCCATATACAAATTCTCTTTGCCCACAATGAGGAGGTAATATGAATTGCCTCTAATAGGTCTTGCTCTGCCGATTACTTTCAACTAATTAATCCCTAAATTTTTTACCATATTCGCTGTTCAATATTACATACTGCGCCATTTGCGAATCACAGTTGACGATCCAACGAATAACCATTTTGCACAACCATTTTGCTTGAACTCGATTAATGCATTATTTCCCTGTAAATATACTAAGGGCGTCTTGTTTTATTTTCCTACTAAATTATAAGGCCGTACAACGTATATAACTGGAATCACTCCGACACTTAAACTCATAAACAGCCTTAATTAAATGCCTGGATGGCAAAACGTCTTCACAGATTCACAAAGATTTGTGATATGAAAACTAATTCGGATATAACAGTAGAATGTCATTTGAAAACTGCCCTGGTAATATGATTTTCGATTTCAGTGAAAAGCTGAAAAATAACCAGAAATGGCTACATTAATGATGCATTTGCTGCATAGTTATACAGCAAAAATTATCTAGCACCCAAAGTTCTGACAAACGGCTTCCCTTCCGTATGCCTCAAACTAATCTTGATAGACGTGTTTTCAAAATTCTAAAAATCAAATAATTTTTACTACTGTTTTTGGTCTGGGTATGTCACACAGTGGACTGGCATGATTGATGGTCAGATCTTATCATTTCCATTCACTAAATCAATAATAGCAGAGGCATTACCTGAAAAAAGTACCATAATTTTTACATGTAAACAAATCTATTAACTACCCTCTTTTTAAAAAATTGGACTTGGAGAAGGAATATCTAGCTTAATCAAAGATTTAAAAAAATACTACTGAATTTGGTGTCTCAGACATGTAAATTGCTTAAAAACATTAAATTTCGTCCTTTACTACTTTGCTTATAAACATTTGCATGTTGCAATGAAGTTTTATCTTAAGAATACTTTATTAGAAAAGAAAAAACAAAACTATGCACACACAGAGTCCTGCACAAAAAATTTCCCTTCTTTCCTTTTTTGGTAATAATTTTATCCTTTTTACTTCATTAATGTTGTCTGAACTTTAATTGTCTTTAACAGGAGGTTTTGAAGACCAGCTACTTACATAACGGAAACATCATGATTAAAAATTTTATCTACAACTGCCTGAAAAACTAGACAGATAAGAACCCACCATGACACTCCAAGTATATACACCTTAAATAATGAGGAGGAGGAGGGTGATGATGGTGGTGGTGGTAATGATGATGGTGGTGGTGGTAATGATGATGGTGGTGGTGGTGATGATGGTGATATTAATAAACCCTAACATTCCATTGTGAAAATTTAAGTCAAAAAGGGGCAATCCTTACTTTTATGGATATAATGGTCATGATTTTTAAGCAGGTGATGCCATAAAATAGGTGTCAGCTATTCCCAAACCAATGTACCCACTGCAGTGGATATAGTTCCTGAACTATTTAATACTATCCAAACTACACCATTCCTACACTATTCCAATGTTTGCTACCAACAGAGCATTGTTCAAAAAATGTAAGTTTTCTTAAACAAAACATTGTTTCTTAAAAATTCTGTCTTGAAGACTGATGTCTCTGTTTTGGTTACTGATAAAATAATGATCATCAATGGTGAATCTTTTAAAGACGTTCAAAACAAAATAGGTGACAAGCTCCACCGAAGGTCGGTAAAAAGTCATTGGCTCATTTTCCCTTTAAAAGGATTGAAGGGACTGAACTACATGGCAGTGGAGAAACTTAAGGAAATGAGAGGGTGGCAGAGAAGAAAATGAGCTGGGTAATGCCATTTTAAACATATATTAAAATCCTGAAGTTGAATGCTGGATTTACTATGGGTCCAACAATCAGATAGTTGGTTTTAGAAAGGGAGGCACAGGGTGAATCAGTGGCAACTCCCCTTCTATCTATCAACAAAAAATATTTGAAAGCAATCAATATGTTATTCCCATTTCGAAATCAAATCTGGTACTTACAATCCAAGGATTGGGTGTTTATTTTGTAGCTCAAGGGCCTTGTATTCATTTTTGGTGATTCAAAGATAATTCTTTCTATTAGTAAAGGGAATGGCTACCTAATGTCACCATAAAAGCAATGCCATTCCTTTGGATGAAATGATATCTCTTCTAATTCTCTTATGAGCTCCTTTAGTAAAGCAGGTTTCTCAGAAAGAATAAAGGTACTGACATGGCTGATGAGATAAACTAGTTTTGAAAAAGCCTAAGAAATAACTCCAAATTTGTGACTAAGATCTGATCCAACATAGCATTGTGTGTGACAGTATTCTTGGCATAGATGATACTCTAGCTGCAATACTAAAAATCATGAGATAAAACAAATGGGTGAATTTTTTCAAGGCAAAGGAACTATGTGAATAAGTAAAAAGTAGATAAATTGCAATTAAAAAACTGTTTTAGAAGTTTGGAGCTCTAGAAAACCTGACACCCCATTTGGCATTCCAAAATTTTTGGTGACATGTTATGGAATGACCTATACCATACCAACTCATTTTTTAGGCAAACAAGTATATCTTACCTAACCCAACAAAGTTTCTAAAAAGCCATCATAAATATCTTACCTGTGAACTCTGGAAAACTTTAATGATCTCCAGATACTACTAAACTGTTCATACCGTATGCTACCAGTCTTGTCAAAGGCTGAAAACAAGGTAGACAAATCTCTCTCAAGTGCTTTGCATTCAACTTCGATGCCTATATTAGTCATCTTGATGATGTCAGGAATTCATGCTTTGCTACTGAAAAAACAACACCACACTACATTTAAATGAGACTTTTGAAAAATTCTTCAGAGACAAGTCTGTAAATAATAAACCTCTACAGGTAAGTTATCTGTGGCATATACCAGCAATTGTTATTAGTTTAATGAAGATATAATGTCATTATAGATACCTAAATAAACAAAAATACCAAAATAAGAATGACCAAGGGGATAGAACACAACCAATAATATCAAAACACTGTCAAACTCATCACATTCTCCCCTGCTCAGAAAACAACTTCATTTCTTGCATAAAATTAATCATGAAGGGAATGTAGCTACAATAGAATTTTCTGGAGTTCTGTAGATACAACTAGATGCATGCAATGACTCTGTCTTAATGTTTTCAAGCTTTCTAGTTTTTGGTGCAGGTTTAGAACATCATTAATGACTTCTGTAGGAATCTTCTTGATGTGATGGAAATCGTCTGGATAATATCTGAAAAAAAACCCCTGAACAATTATCATTAGCTATGGATTCTGCAATGTGCTGTTTAGCAGAAAATAGTTAATGATGAACTTCTGGGTTTCCCGTAGGTGCTAAATATCTAATTAACAGTGTTATTTCTTGTCCATCTAGTAGCTGAGCATTTGCATACTGTGGATCAGTTTCAATAAAAATTTATTTTATCTGCCAGTGGCTCAAGTTTGCAGTGTCTGTCATTCCTCTTCAAAAGGACTGAAACTGGATTACAGAGCTAGGTGGGGATGGATTGACCTGAAGCAAATTTGCATTGGTTAGCAAAAAGCCACTCCTGCAATAAATTGATGTACACAGTAATGACCATACTGAATGTAGCATGCCAATACAATATCACAGGCACATTTGGCACTTTTCTTTGACCTGAGTGCAAGATTTACAGATTTTCAAATGATATCATTACACATCTCTACTTCTCCATTGCAAGCAAGGCTGTAAGCCATTGTTGGGCAAATAGCAGAACCCTTTCTAAAAACATTTTTTCAGCTCTTTTGAGGCAAGTGATAGTTATATTGCAAGCAGCTGGCAAAAACACTTGAAAACTGTAATTAATGTTGTGTCGTTCATATAATTAATGAATGAGCAATGTGAGAACTGCAATCAAAGCAGCTTACAAAGAACAATTAATTTAAAAGTCCTGAAATGATGCTTATGTGAAAGAAAACTATCTCTCCTGTGAATGTGTAACACTCTTCACATAGGTTTCAGTTTTCCTAGCATTATTGTGGAGCCAGAATTTTATTTAAAGGTAATGAAATATGCATCAAACTTACACTGTCAGTGGGAATCAAGTATAACTGGTTGCCAAGTGTTTCCTATTAACTAGAACAAATGTTAGCCACAAAAAACTCTTAAACTCTCCCCAACCATTACCATGCCATTACAGTGTACAAAACACGAAAAACATTAAGCCAGCTCTTTACTATCAGGGTTTTTTTTATATAGGCATTGGTGGTGGAATAAATGGCAACTTTCACTTAAACAATGCTGACCTCTATTCATAACTTAAAAAAGAGTATTGATTCCAGGAAATGGGTTTAATGCTTAGGCAACTGGCTGACAACCCTAACAATATTATCCAGAAAAACAGAAATGAAATGATGAGCATACTTATGGAAAGCAAAAACAAACTCAAAATGGACTTTCCAGACCACTTCAAGGCAATCTGGATAAAAAATGCTACCACTGGTAAGACCAATTCATGTGACATTATATCATGTTTTTTACCTTACAACTATTGGAATTGTTTAAAAAAATTTGAATTTCCCCATCCTCTTCATTTATTAGTGATCAAAGAGTACAAGTGTCAATTAGAGAAGAATTTGTGAGAGGAAATCTGGCAAACATTAGAGATCAGAAAAACTGAATCCCATAAAATATAGAGGACTTGCCACTTTCTAGAATTAAAAGATCAGAAAAACTGATCAAAAGAAATGTCAAAGTTCATTAAGCATAGAAAGATTTACCTTAATAAACCAGTCTTTTGTGAGCAATGTTAGTCCATCTCAAAGAAACTCGGATTCATCAGTTCTGCTACATTGAAACCAAACATAGAAATTATTGTGATGATCAACAGCTGTGAAGCATGCAGGGTAATGAGGCTTGACTTTATAACTATGGCCAGGTACATATGCTTTACAACCAATCTGAATCTATTTTGTGAATTTAATTGCAGAAAACTGAAGCTGAATTGCTTAAGATTGAATCTTAAGAATTTTCATAGCAATTGATGAAATCCATACCAGCCACCCTGACCAAATTTAAAAGACTTATCATAATGTGGTTCAACAAAATTAGAAACAGTTCACTTAAACATCTACAGTGAACAGAAGATCCAAAAGGAATTAAAGATGTGCAATACTTTTCAACAAAAGTCACAAAGAGTTTTAAAAGCAAAGGTCCTCCTGAGTCTGAATCAGGAAATGTTGTGGGAGGATCAACACAATAATGAGCAAGTCAGTCTTATTTGAATTAGTCAACTAGGTCATATGGTGAGCATGAAATAGTCAAAGAAAAAGATGTTAATAGTGTGCTGCTTGTCCAGAGCCTTAACAATAGAGTCAAAAACTGTCTCAATTACTGAGCAAGAATAGTAAAAGGGAGATTGATACTTCACTGACTTGACTTCACTGACTTCCTTGACTTGATATCTGAGAGTATATTGGATACAAAGTCTGTTTTGGACATAGACTTGAATTCAGAAATTTCTTACACTCATGACCATTAAAGGCCTCCCTGGTACTACAGTTAATTGGTTTGATTGAAATTATCATTAAAAAATTGAAAATAGAAACAGATGACCCTAATGATAACTTTGGCAAAGATCATCAGCACCCCCAACTAACTTTCATTTATATGTGCCTATGCCATATAGGTATTTGGGGTGACAGTGGAGCAGCAGCATATCTGTCTGTTTATTTTATCAAGGAAAGCAGACATCTACCACAAATTGCCCCAAAATGAGAAGTGCAGCATCAGAACGGCATCAACATTGAAGGTAAGAAACTAATATTAATTTCAGATTGATAAGATTCTGTGAAAAAATTTTGTGGTGTCACTTGTGTCACCTTCATTCAAGGCAATCAAGAAATGAGAACAAATCTTTGTTAACCATTATTACAAGTAAAGGTAGGAGGTAGAACCTACAGATTGTTTATTGACAGTTCTAAAAGAAGTTTGAAAAGTGTACTTCTCCATGTAGCAAACCAGTATGCTTCAATTCTGATTGCATACTTAACTAAAATGAAAGAAACATATGAGGCTGTCAGGTATGACCTGAGCTGCATAAAGTACGATCAGCACAATTGGATCATTTGTGTGGATTTAAAAATGGTGAATTTTCTACTAGGGAAGCAAGTAAGCTATAAAAAATTTCCGTGCCTTTTTTGCTATTGGTATAGTAGAGACAAGCCAAGCCACTGGGCTAAACGTGATTGGCCAACTCGACATAAACTTACAGTTGGGAATAAAAAATGTAATAAATGAAGGTCTCCTGCCACGAGAAAAGATCACATTTCCACCTCTTCAAATAAAACTGGTTTCAATGAAGTAGTTTATTACAGCTCTGGATAGAAATAGTGCATGCTTTCTTTATATTTGTGCAGTATTTCCTGGGCAAAGCATGAAAAAATTGAAAGCTGGCATTTTGGATGGTCCGCAAATACGACAATTACTTCAGGATGCAAACTTCAAAAATATGATGAGCAGAGCTGAGCTGGAAGCTTGGTGCTCATTCGAAGATATAATTCTGGGTTTTCTTGGAAATTGTAAGGCTGACAACTACAAATTGTTAGTTGGTAACATGTTGCAAAATTTCACATTTTGGAGAAAAGATGAGCATCAACTTTCACTACATAGCATAGTGACTTGGGCGAATTTCTGGAGAATTTGGGTGGCGTCGGTGATGAAAAAGGAGAACGATTTTATCACGGCATTAATGTTATGAAAGAGAGGTATCGAGGAAGATGGGATATCAAAATGATGTCCGACTACTTTTGGAACTTAAAGGTTTTTGCCATGATACTTGGAAAGTATTTGTATTGCTTATTTGTACACAACTTTGAAAGCTATGCTGAAATTACTTTTGCAAGCCAGCAAACAGCTATTTGTTTGAGTTTCTCAAATGCAGAGCTCCGTCTTTTTTTTACCCGTTTCAGATACATATGTATACTCAAGAGCAAAAAATCCAGAGGTAACGGTAAAAAACTAATATTTTGGGAATCAGCACATTTGATTTTGATTTTACTTAAAAACAACTGAAACATTGCTTGCACCATTTCAAAAATTTTTGTTTGTTTGCCTATTTTATCCTTTACTCACGCTAATTTAAATATCAGAAAACTTTAACTTACCTTATTATTATTGTATATGTGTGTGCCATTTTACAATCTCCACAGGCATAGACTGGCAATTAAAAGTACCCACTGCCTCAAAGGAATCAACCCTTTTTTCATGTACAACTAACCAGACCTCCATCGATTCCTTTTTGTGATTATCTATTCACCCATTGGTGACGACACCAAGTTTTGATTGGTCTTGCAGAAGTTTAACCAATTAAATCGTGTGGTTAGCTTATTTAACTCGGAATATTATTTTCAGAATTATGACAACAATAAAAAGTTTAGTGGCAGACCGAGGAAAACACTAGTAACAACTCTAAACAAAGATATAATTCTTGCTAACGAACATGATTCTTCCATTATGCCCGTTAAAGAATTACAACGACATTGAAAAATTAAGAACTCTCGGAGCAGACAGAAAACTGTGGACGAAAATTGTCGGCTTTATTGTTAAAGATCCGGGCAAAGCAAAGTGATGGTATGGAAGGAATAGTCTAGTTATAATGTCGGATTAAATGTGATCTGATGAGATGCTGATTACGATATTCATACTCTCACCGAGCTGACAGCCCTATTATATGTAGGGTTGTCTAAAAACTCGGGTATGTGGGTCCAACGTGACCCTCAGGGAATGGATAACCATGCCCTGCACAATACCCGAGACACCTTTTGGCAAGGCGTACCACCCGATTTAGCCACACGTTTCTGGGTTACAGAGCCTTTATCCAGTCGGCCCGTCCTGCCAGAGAGAGAGAGAGAGAGGACGGAGCATTCCTGGGCCTATAAACTTCCCTGATGAGGTCCCTAACCGGGGATGGCCACTCACTGCCTTGTGAGCAGGTCTTTTGAACCAAGACTAGCCCACCGGCGATAACTGTGGTTGGTAACAAGAAGGGCATCCGGCCAGAAAAACAACTGCCAATTCTAAAATGCGAATGACTGAACAAGCAAATAACATACCGGATCGGTCGCGGCCCGGGTTACCAACACCGCATTTGCCTTGGGACGCTGTTTTTAAGAAATGTGAAACGTATGTACCTGGTCATAGTTACAAAGTCAAGCCTCATTAACCTTCATGCTTCACAGCTGTTGATCATCACAATAATTTCTATGTTTGGTTTCAATGTAGCAGAACTGATGAATCCAAGTTCCTTTGAGATGGATTGACGCCCAGAAACGACTGGTTTATTAAGGTAAATCTCACTATGCTTAGTCAGTTTTGGCATTTCTTCAAAGACTTGTAAGTTAATATTTATCGAAGTGTTTTTCATTCTAGAAAGTGGCAAGTCCTCTATATTTTATGGAATTCAGTTTTTCTGATCAATTTCTGATTGGTGACCATACATACTGAACTGTATGTATACAGGAAGGACTTGGTAGTTTGTTTGAGCGTAAAAATATTTATTAGAGATGTTACTCTTGACACACGTATAGGTGTGATAGCTTATTGTTTATTATCTTGGCCGTTTTCCTTTACATATAGCATTTTCATAAAGGATTTTACTCTAAATAGTAAAGATATAACTGTTTACTTGTTTACTGTTCGTGGTGGATTGCAGTATTATTTCTTGGGAAGTGGTTTACAATATCTCAGTGGGTCTGTTTCACCAGTGTGAACAAGATATTTATCTCTTTATAGAGGAATACCTTGGTTAATAAGTGCTGACAGAAATTTGAAAAATATGTTCTGGGAATATTTAAGTCTGCCACTGGTTATAATAGAGTATTTGTGCTTTAGAATTTTTCATTAATGGTAGAAACTGTAGCAGGAATTGAAGCTACTGCTGATCACCAGTCATGACTGGGTGCACTTTGATAATAACTGTTTCCTCCAAGAAAATTTTAAAATTTAATTTTAAAATGGAACAAAGGTTTAAATCATCATGGTTGACAAAATGTAGTATCAATACTGTTAGTACATTTGAACTGATAGTGCACTGCTGAACAATATTCATCAGTCCACTTCTAAGGGCTACAGCCACACCTCACTTATATAAAAAACAGTAAATGTCATCTGAGAGTTTCAGAAAGTCAAAGAGTTAAACAGTGACAAATGTTAGTAATGAAGTCCAAACAGTTTGACATAAGCCCAGCTCAACATAAATCATTCATAAAGTCCTGAAAGCAGCACGATTTTAGTTTAGAGGTTAATTTTTCCTCAACTTCATAAAACATTTGATTGCTGGAAAGCAGCCTTGAGGTTGATCCAAACAACATTGACAACATTGTAATTGTGTAAAAAGATCTTTATGCATTTTGTCATTAATTGGTATCACAACTTTGTTCAGCACTTGCAGAAAACAAATTGACATGGCCTCCATTGTTACTCATGGGCTCCATTGTTACTCATAGCCTCCATTGTGGAGCATTCAGCAAGCTGGATTTCTTTAAATATCACAGAAGCGTTGTTCATCAAACAACAACAAACAAAAAACTCAACCAATAAAATACATTGTCCTGTTTGCTGGGAAGAATGGTTGTTTGGACAGGTCTAGAAAATATGTGCTTTGAGAACATGTGTCTGGAGTTAGTGCTTTTAGCATTTTTGAGTGGTTTTGTGTTGCAAACAGCAATGCATAGCGAAATATATTTATACTATAAAACCTCACACCTGATGTCAAATTTTCCTTAACCTTTGTTTTTCTGAAATACAAAGGATTTATCCAAACTCCAGTTGTTTATTTTTGCTGAAAATCTGAGTTTTCATAGGATTCTTGACCTGTTTTCATCAATTTTAATGCTGCAAGGGTCTGAGCTACTGGGGCTTTGCCCCAGTTCCCACAAAGAATGCCCCCTAAGCCCCAATTACTTTTGTGTTCCAAAAAATTGACCAGCTTAAACTTCGTTAGGGGAAGATTTAGGCTCAGTAGCAGACTTTTCGATCTCAGGCCTAGCTCTGAGAAAAGCTTCGCATGTTGACCCGCACGACCGACGAGGCAATACGATTTACTTCTGGTTTTCATTTCTTAAAGATTGCGTTTTAGCCTCACTGCCAAAGAGCTGGATATTCCGCGCCAGTCGATGCCAGTAATTTTGAGTCCACGCGGATTTATTATTATTATTATTATTATTATTATTATTATTATTATTATTATCTTGGACGTTACTTTGACTTTGAAATGACCAATCAGTCTCACAAATCCAAGCTTCTGTCTGTTTTACTAGAACTTCTCAAACAAATTGATTCCTTACCTATCCATCCAAAATACAAACTACGTCTCTATAGTGAATTTGCCCTCCCAAAGGTTTCCTGGCACCTTACTGTTTCAAATGTTTCTAAGACTTGGGTGGCAGAAAATCTCGACAACCTGGTCTCTAAATACATACGCCAGTGGCTTGACCTGCCTATAAGTGCCACGCTTAGCTTCATTATTTTTTCCAAAAATCAATTTGGACTCAACTTGCAGCTGCCTACCACAAAATTTCTACAATGCCAAACTGTCACCCGTAACGCTCTGAAGTTGTCACCAAATGATAATATCCGAACATTGTGGAAAAACACAAGCAATGGTACCAATATACAACACGATGTTTATAAAAATACAAAAGAAGTTCTGAAAGCTGTACAGACAGAACACAAGGAGCGTTTACAAAGTCATCTTACTACTCAAGGTACTATTCTCTCATTTCTCTTTGACAACGCAACTTCAAAATATAACAAGTTTTGGTCCGAAGTTCAAAGTAAGCTGCCCAAAAATATCTTCAGCTTTACCATTCGTTATTTGAATAACACCCTTCCAACTCGTAAAAATCTATCTAAATGGAAACTTAGTCTATCGTCCTCTTGCTCTTCCTGCTTTGAAACAGAAACCCTTCTTCATGTTGTCGCCGGCTGCAAAACGTACCTTCAGGAAGGTCGATATACTTGGAGACACAACTCAGCATTACAGTTTTTAGCAGGTTCTCTCAAATCTCTTGAAGGCTGTACAATATATGCTGATATCTGTGGATTCTTATCGCCATGCATTATAACTGGAGATGCCTTGAGGCCTGATTTGCTCTTAGTTACTCCACAACAACAGCTATACATTCTTGAATTGACGGTGGGCTATGAAACAAACCTGGATAAAAATTCTTCTCGCAAATACGAAAAATATCGTTCTTTAATTCACGATTTACAATCCAGCTTTTCGAAAGTTAGTTTCGTAAATCTCTCTATGAGCTCTTTAGGTATATTCGGTAAATCTTGTATTACTTTCAGTAAAATGTGCAACGCTTTGAACATCGACAACAAACACGAGCGCTTTCTTTCAACCAAACTTTCCAACATAATCAGTCGCACCACATACTACGTATTCTGTCGTAGAAATAAACCATGGACCAACCCTGAACTATTGTCGCTTTATTGATTTTGTTAGTAAAATATTAAATTTTGATTTTGTTAAATAGGCAAGCCAATGCAAACTACCTTGATTAGTGAGGTTTGTAATTGTATGTTCAGATGAAAAAATAAAAAGTTTCCATTATTATCACTGTTCAGTAGTGAAATACAACTGGTATCAATAGCTACCTTGTGAATTAAGTTAGATTACGACTAAGATTGCTTGTACATGGAAACCTACAAAGTAAAGCCAAAGTCAGATACAACTATATTTTAATTGCAATGAATATACCCCTCAACTAAATGCAGTATCATAAACCACAAAAATCTTTATTTTCAAATAAAATCAATTTGAAACACCCAATTTAGCATACTTGCTAGATAAAAATAGCAAAAACAAATATATACATAAATTCAATAAAATAACAAAATATTTTTGTCAGAAATTGGATTAACCTTCATACAAAAAAATCAGGAAGCATCCTACAAAAAAATTCAAGTCTTCTATCCAAATTGGATTTTCAAAACCTTTAGCAACTAAATACGATGGAATGGAGTGCTCCAAAAAGCATGCGAAACGAATTGCATGCTTTTGCCACAATTTCATTGCAAGTAGGGCTAATGAATTAAAACGAGGTAAGATGTAACGCATACGCTATGTCATTTTTAGAGAAAAATCGTAACCTACGGCCCTTAGTAGTTTTCTCATTTGAGTGATTGCACTAATCAATCCAGACCCGACTTGAAAAAATCAGTAGTACTTTAGAAGTACTAATTTTTTACTTTAGTCAGCATATTGAAATAATCCTAAAGGACCTTTAAAAAATGGGTTTCGAAATGTAACCACTATTATTATCATTTTTATTATTATTATTATTATTAGTAGTAGTAGTAGTATATATTTATTTATTTTTATATTTATCATTTATCTTCTGAAACAAAAATAAATGCAGCGTTAGACTAGTCGGCCTCTTATTGATGAAGCCATATTTTTCAGTCTTTCCAAACGTACACCTGTAAAACGCAGTAAGTTAATACATAGAGAAGTTATCCTAGGTAGATATCAGTTGACGCAGAGAGAACAGATTCTGCGTTTGTGAGTTTAGAATGAGCGTTGTAAATTGGATACTACTATTGTAAGTAATATCTCTATTTCAGGCCGAAAGTTCAGTCTGTCGAAAGCAAGAATAAAAATTTGCTTTTACCAGGAAGACACCTTGCAAAATCAGTCTGGGTAGCATTCCCAAATGGAAAAGGCTCCCCTTCATTATCTCTTGTAATGGAACAAGCAGAGTAAAGATTCAAAAAAGGAGACCATTTAGAGCAATATCTTGAACGAAATGGTGGTACACGAACGTTCCATCCGATGGTTTCACAAATGTAAAACGAACACTTTGAAAGATTGAAAAAATATTCCACAACAGTTCGGAAAGTCTGTGAAAACCTCTGCAGGACAATTTTTATCCTGAGGAAACGATGCTGATTCGTCAAAAGCACTGTGTAACACTTGGAGACAAGCTCTCATACGCTATCAACTTGAGCAAGCCTAGGAAGCCCAGGTAATTGTGTCCAAGGTTCTTAAGACTATGGTTAGCAAAATGATGATACCTAAAGACAAGTTTTATGTAACCAGATCAATTCTAGTTAAGTCTGTGCAAGATTGGACAACGCTATTGTTCAACCAATTATTGTGTAATATGACGTATGAAAATAAATAATGCTTTGTATGAAGTTAAATACTGCTCTGGAAAAAGTGGAAAAACATGGGCTATTAAGGGCAACCCCAAGTTAGTTTCTTTTACTTATGGAAGGACACATCTATGTTTATTTCTTGACAAAAGCATTACAGACCGACAGACCAACATAAGGAGCCTGCTATAAAGATGCAAGGACCCAACTAAAAATACCAAATGTAATAGTTTTGACGGAAATGAATCAGTTGTTCTACATGTTACTATTACTAAATGGAGCTAATTTGAGAAAGGACTAACAAGGTTATGGCAAGAGAGGAAGCGCGAATTAATTGTAAGTGTTAGTTGATGCCATTTATCTTGTTTCGCTCCAATATCTCTTGTTTTTTATTTATCTCCTGATAAATGAAAAATTAAGTAAGGTACTAGTCATCTATTGATGTATGTTTTTCTAATGCAAACCATTCATACCTTTCTGCCGTTATTTTGCCAATCATTCGCTACTGGCCAATTCACAATATAAGCCCAGCCTACCGTTCCTTTTGGCGAGGCCTCGACTTCAATTTACACAACTTACTTTGACAACAAATGTCCCATATCGGCAGTTGGGTACGAATCGCGTACAAAATGTACATACAGAACAAAAGATCCTTAAACAAGTTTCAACGCAACTATACACACAATTAGTAAACATTACCAATTCAACATCTCTTTATTTAGTTAACAAAACACATACTCTTTACAGATGAAAATCCAGCTGAGAGAAATGAGTTGACATATTGCATCAATAACAAACCCACAAATGTTCACATATACTTGATGTATGTGCTTTACAAGAAATATATATTGCAGCACTGTCTGAGTAGGGGTCTACCAGATCTATGTGTTGTCAAAACTTTCGTCTGAGAATTTAAATTGTTCGCAAGAACCGTAAGATATGTTTCCAGAGGACTTGTTAACTGTCTTTTCAAAATAAACTGATTTTGTTGGGAGTATCTCACCAAATTTAAAAGTATTTGCTAAACATATTCCTTAAAATTCATAACATATTTCCCCGTGTACTTGTTGCTCAACAGACAGTGGAATAGCAGAAAATCTAAGATATTTTGAGTTGGCTTCTTGTTATGGCAAATATTTTGCCACCTCGAACAAAAGCAAAATTCCTTGCAGTCAGGATGTGAATCTGGCTTCAAGATCCCCCACGACTTTAATAAAGACCCTTTGCAAAGGCACTTCTTGGCATAATGCTTACGGGAAAATGCCGTTAAATGGAAAAAATCATTATGCTTTCTGTGAAAAATGTTCTTAGGTTATATCAAAAGTTTACAATTTACAGTGTTGTCTGTTCCTCTTTCCTTTAGCATTTTCTCCAAAAGTACTAAACCCTCCATTCGTTATGGTTGTACTTTGGTGGTAGAAATGGTAAATATCTTGAAACAGGTATTGCTTTCAATAATCTATGGAGTGGCAATGGAAGATTGTAAACAAATATTTCATTATCGTTACTATCATTTTCTTTAAGTTGATAAGTACTGCAAGAAATTTCTCTGTCTTTCAGATCGCCAGGAGCAGTATTGTCAAGAAGGCATGCGATGAAACCTCCGACAGTAATTTCAGTGGTCAGCAGAAAAATAATAACTTGATCCAAATCTTTGATACCTACAAAAATTGGATATTCAATAAGGCGAATTTGCTATAAAGGTGGTGAAAAACAAGATTTATGACAAAAACAGCAGTATACTTGTAATGATACTGCTTACAAAAAATAGGCAACTCCGTACTTATCAGGTTTCCTTAAAATGTAAAAAAGAAGGACATGATGTCTTAATATGAAAAGTTCTAGTAGCTTGAATAAAAAATGTCTTGTAAATTAGATTGTGCAATGAGCTCGATACCTACTGATGCTGAGAAAAAACTCATAGAAACCCTAAATATAAGCAACACTTTAGAAAATAAAATAAATTTAATATAATATACATTCTTTTGCACATTAGAATTGAAGTGTCGAGAAAAATGAAAAATAATAAAGCTCCTGCAAAGTTACAACACTTAAGAAATACTCTGTCCCTCTCCTTCCACGTATTAATCAGTTTTTCTGACAGACGTTCAGCTTGTAAGAAAAGCCTGCTTTTCATACTATTATATAATCTAAGTATCTAACATCAAAGACTTGAAGAAAAGTTCAGTAGATATTTAGAAATGTATAACAACCAGAAGTCAAGTGCCATATAGTTTTAGTTTTATCAGGAACCCAAAAGGAAGAATTCCTAACAAATATTTTAGCCCAGATATCCTAGGCTGTTGTGCATCAGATAAACCTGAATGTTTCCGCAGAGCTCTGAATATGATGTTGATGAGATGTTGAAATCCAGTTCAGTCTGAACTGGATCTGAACATTTTATTAACAACAGCTTTTAATCAACAGTAATTCTCGTAAGTATTTGAAAAATTTAGGCTAAAGCTTTTGCTGGATCAGGATAGCTTTTGCTGATTTTATGTTAAATCCCAGGTGTTTCAATAAAAAGATATTTGTAATGAATCACAACATGTAATAATCAGTGTGTTGCCTTTCAAACTACAGTGACTAAAGAAAGAAGTAGGAATCTTTCTGATCTGCTCTTCTGGAATCTTCATGTCCAATTACTGCTTCTACCTTAGCTTCCCTTTTTTTCTTTTTCCTACTACTACAATAAGCACTTACAACAACAGATACTACCAAATATTATCAAAAGGTAACTAAAAATGCCAGGGAACCCGGAATGTGATCTTTAAAACTTGTATAAGCATTGTGATTAAATAATCTGGCAGAGCATTTCTGCACTCTAACAGCAGCAATCATAATAAACCGAAAGTGGTCTTCTATATGATAATGGTGGCTTAACAACAATTAAGGTAAAAACCTGCTTTTAAAAAATCATAAACTAGTGGACAAGAAAATCGTCTACTTTGTTCATCGTATTTCTAATCACCAAAAATTCTCTCATATGACTACCGTTTATTTTCCTTATGCAATCGAGAGAAAATTAATATAAAACAACTTCTTTAAACCATACTCTTTGTTTATTTGTTTATTTAATATTTTGATAATGTTATGGCCATGCAAGTGTTACCCACAGCCCATCTTGCATTTATGTATTAAAAAAGTGGAAGAAACGAATGGTCTTAACAATAGGAACAGACGATGAATCCCTTTGGGATTTCTTCACTTCCCTTGTGAGCTCATTATTTGCATACCCATGGAAAATACTCTTATTTTAAGTATTTCGTGGAAGTCTGATCCCACTTGGTATACAAACCGAGGTACAGTTTATGAGGTTACATGTTAATCTTTCTAAAAAAGCGAAATTTATCAACACAAAGGACTGGTTTAAGGTATGTTTTGATGATATAAGCTATGAAATAAGCATTTTCATTTTTGGGCTTCGCAAAATATTAATGTTGATGGTTATGCAGCTCAATTATTCGTATTGCCATGTTAGGTAGACATCAATCACAGTAAAATAATGTCTGGAATATTAAGTAAAAGAGCTCTCGATGTTAAGATTGAAAAATGTTGACACCAAAATCATGCTTAAGATGGCTGCTTTTCCTTCAAACAATTTCTGAGCTTAAAAAATATGTTATTGTTTAAAAATATGTGCCGTATACTTGTGAACAGAGCTAGTAGATGAAAGCAATTCTTAATATTCTCATTTAATTATTCCTGAATGATAAATCAAACTAGTTTCAATTATCAGGTATTAAGAAAAAAATTATTATGTTTTACTTGGTATTCTGTTCTATTTTTGGCAGATCTATCATCTTTAGCTTAATGGGATTGACATCAGAAAAATTCTAGTCCCTCCGTGGTTTCCTGACCTACTTTCTGAGTTACTATCATTCCCTCTGAGAAACCTTCAATTGGTTGAACAGAAGATTTTGTATCAACTTTCTATAAAGCATATAACTTCCTCTCGAGCAAATATTTCTCATTCCAGGCTAATCGTTATACCGTACATGTATTTAAACTATATTAAATAGTATAATTTTGAGCTTGTCGTCTTTTATGGTGTTCTGTTAGCCTGAAACATGAAAACAAGTAATCTAGTATTAAAAAGCTGAAAGACTGAAGACGGACAGGACGGATCTGGGGTTTCCAAGGCTTCCAGGAAGACCCCTAATTCCACCCAAACAGAAAGCTTTTTTCCCCTTAGGCAACCCTGTTCATTCACTCTGGAAACCCACGTCCTTCCACTATCCGGATATAACTTTGCGAAAAAAAATTTTTGGACGAAAGTTATGATCAAACAAATGAAAGTTGGAATAAAAGTGGGATGATATTGAAAAACTGAACGTCTAAAAACCTGGCATGTACATAAAAGTAACTGTGCATATTGTGTCTCTGCCCTTTCAAGCCACGTCTTGAAAATGTTTTATATCATTGAGCAAGCATAACATAATGTATGATAAAATTGGAACAAAAATATCTATCTAAAGTTCTATTTTATTCTTGTTAATTTTTTTAAAATTTTGAAATGTTTCAAAAGTTTTATTAAGAAATAATTAATAACAATTTGGAATTTGAGATGGTTATAATGTTCTAGCTTCTCCTCCTCTTTCTGCTTCACTCGAGTATCAAATGGTCATGCCACATCTATTATTTGTCAAATCTTTTCTCTCTCATTCTTCACCATGATACCTGGTTTATTATGGTCAATGCGAATTTTAGTTTGAATTGAAAGTCCCACAATGATAGTACCGGTCGTTTTTAAGTACCTTATTGTGTTTTGTCACCATATAGTTGTAGTATTTATCGTCGGATTCGAATCAGAATTTCTTGCATAGATGCAAATGTAGGAAGGTTGTTGTTTTGTCATTTCTCCAGTTTTAATATTCTCTCGGTGCTAATATTTTGGCGTTCAGGTAAAANGGAGAAAACTTTTCGAAAAAAATTTTTTTGGCCCCCCCCCCCCCCCTGTCCACTTAAAACTGACTTTGTTGTTATCGTCATATGCTGCTTTTAAAAAAACGCATTGTCACGATTTGTACCAGAAGCGCTTTAGCTTCGGTTGGCATTGTAATGCCACCCTCTGCATCAGTCCAGCTCCAATATGTTCGTATGCGATGCATTTACATCGCTCCACTAAGCGTAAAGAATATATCCATACTCCGAGATTGGAAGAAAAAAAATGGATATATCATCCACAGTGTTATCCCACTTAATTATACGCACAAAAAATACACATAATTTGTCTAACAAAAGCCTATAGTGAATAATTTCAAAAATAACATTCAAACTAATTTTAGGTTAACGTACTCTCATATTTGAAATTCCAAGACCTTCACAGAAAATAGTGGCGTTGCAAAGGTCAAACAACCGTGTATTGTGGCATTCGAACATTTGACGACAGAGGGAACAAAAACGATAGAGTGTTGTTATGTATATGTTAGGTTTATTTTGAAAAAGAGAATCAGTTGTGTTTATAAATGCGTAGAGAAATATCATATAAAGGTAAAAAAAATCATGAAAAACCACACCTGTATTTATAAGATGAATATTCGCTTTGAACCAATGTGGGATACCCAAGCCAGCCAAAACTGTGAACCCGTATATTGTCAGGTTACTTGATAAGCTCATGTTGACGAGCTGAAGGTTTGCAATGGCCACTGAAGTAATTACACCAAAAAGTTCAAAGAACACACCGCCAATGACTGGTGTTGGCAAAGTGATAAAGAGGGCACCGAATTTTCCTATTACTCCACATAACGTCATCATTATATCCGCAACCATAATTACCCGTCTGCTAGCGACCTGTTGGATGAAAAAAACAAACAAAAAGGAGAGTTATTTTTCCAGCCTTCTAACCCTGTCACTTAAATCCCACAAGGCTAATATTCGAAAACCTTGCTCAATAATTTCTGAAGCGTTAAGTAATAGGTACCGTATGCAACCCACGTGACCACAGTAAGGTTCTCTCATAGGATAATGTTCATTTTGTGGTTTTTGAACGAATCTTCCTTATAGGAATAAAATAAGAACAGAAAATAATATAATAAGACTAAAAAGGTACAAAAGTGTGAAGAGATACAAATCACTTTGCAGATACAGTGAGAAAGACAGCCATTTTATTTGTTTGATCATAACTTTCGTTATGATCAAACAAATGGAAGTTGGAATAAAAGTGGGATGATATTGAAAAACTGAACGTCTAAAAACCTGGCATGTACATAAAAGTAACTGTGCATATTGTGTCTCTGCCCTTTCAAGCCACGTCTTGAAAATGTTTTATATCATTGAGCAAGCATAACATAATGTATGATAAAATTGGAACAAAAATATCTATCTAAAGTTCTATTTTATTCTTGTTAATTTTTTTAAAATTTTGAAATGTTTCAAAATTTTATTAAGAAATAATTAATAACAATTTGGAATTTGAGATGGTTATAATGTTCTAGCTTCTCCTCNTATGATCAAACAAATGGAAGTTGGAATAAAAGTGGGATGATATTGAAAAACTGAACGTCTAAAAACCTGGCATGTACATAAAAGTAACTGTGCATATTGTGTCTCTGCCCTTTCAAGCCACGTCTTGAAAATGTTTTATATCATTGAGCAAGCATAACATAATGTATGATAAAATTGGAACAAAAATATCTATCTAAAGTTCTATTTTATTCTTGTTAATTTTTTTAAAATTTTGAAATGTTTCAAAATTTTATTAAGAAATAATTAATAACAATTTGGAATTTGAGATGGTTATAATGTTCTAGCTTCTCCTCCTCTTTCTGCTTCACTCGAGTATCAAATGGTCATGCCACATCTATTATTTGTCAAGTCTTTCCTCTCTCATTCTTCACCATGATACCTGGTTTATTATGGTCAATGCGAATTTTAGTTTGAATTGAAAGTCCCACAATGATAGTACCGGTCGTTTTTAAGTACCTTATTGTGTTTTGTCACCATATAGTTGTAGTATTTATCGTCGGATTCGAATCAGAATTTCTTGCATAGATGCAAATGTAGGAAGGTTGTTGTTTTGTCATTTCTCCAGTTTTAATATTCTCTCGGTGCTAATATTTTGGCGTTCAGGTAAAATAAGAGCAATTGTGTCGTCCCTTCCCCAGCAAGTCCTTAATTTTGATAATGCGTCTGCTTTATCAATATTGCTTTATACCCAGTTTGTTCTCAAGGCCTGATCCTGTACCGCTAAAACCATCCCCTCCGTGGCTTTCTTGAGAAATCCACTCTTAAGACAATTACATGAATTCTCTTCATCTCTTATGTTCATTGTCTGCTTGTGGAAAATTGGATGGAGTTTCTTTTAGAGATATATTTTCTCCCTTTCCTTAGTAAGTTCTTTTTCCACATCTTTCGGGTCAATTCCATCAGATACAATACGCTCTTTTCCATCTTCTGCTAATAAATAACCTTTCGCTGCTGTTGTTGACTTAATAGCCAATGCTAGTTTGTTCGACCTTTACACATTCTTTAGCACTTAGCAATCCTGTTCCTCCCTCTCCTCACTTCCAGTATAATCGGTCCACTTCAGGCTTGGCATCTAGTGGTCTATAGATGTATAGCAACTTCTTTGTTTTCCTGTCCAGATCTTGGAATTCCAATCATATCCAATCCAATAGTCCTGCGCTGTATCGTATTCTGGATGTAGCCCTCACATTTATGGCTTGAATCGCATTTCCAGCATTCAGTAGTGATTTTATTATTTTTCTCACTCCTCTAGTGTATTCTTTGTTCAACTTTTCTTTCACTTCCCTGTGTTTTATATCATCAAATTAAAGAATTCCTAAATACTTGTACCCTTCTTAGTCATCTAACTGCCTTGTCTTTGTGCCGTCAGCCAATTCAATTCCCTTACTCATTACAAATTTTCCTTTCTTTATCTGATCATTGCACATTTTTCGATGCCAAACTTCATTCCTACGTCTCTACTGAACTACCTGACTGTTCGGATGAAAGTGTTTAACTCCTCTGTATCGTTTGTATAGAGCTTCACGTCATCAATGTAAATAAATGATTCACTTCTTGTCTGTTCTTTCCAGGATTATAGCCATACCTCATATTATTAAGCAGCTTTGACTGTGGAATCAATGCTCGGTCGAATAAGAGAGGTGACAAAACCATGCCCTTGGAAATGCCTCTCCTAATGTTCACTTCACCTAATTTTGTTCCTCCTATGGTCAGTTTTGACCTCCAGGGCTTCATGAATTTCCTAAGCAATTCAACCACATTTGGCGAGATGCTATATAATTTTAGGCATTCCAACAGCCAGGAATGTGGCATTTTATCAAAAGCTATTTTTGTAAAATACATATGCAAGGCACAAATCGGTCCTCTCTTCTTGCAGTTTTATAATATCATCTTATCTATGAGTAATTGGTCCTTTGTTCCCCGGCTCTTCTTTCTGCGTATCTTCTGTTCTGTTGGCAGTATGTTATTTGATTCTAAGTGGCTGTATATTCCCTCAGCAGTCACCCAGTGAACAGCTTCCACATAATCGTCAAACAAGTTATTGGCCTAAAATTTGACACAGGATCTCCTTTATTCTTATCTTTCAACATCAAAGTCGCCCTCCCTTTCACCATTAAGGTAGGAATTTCCCTTGAAGTTAAACTCTCCCTTAATTGTTGTACAATGGTCTCGTGTAACGTAGTAAGGCTTATAAACCAACGCTCTTTGTACACCGTCTGGTCCAAATGACTTTCATTTCGGCATTTTACTCAAGTGTTGCTTCAAGGAGAACCCTTGGCTTAATGGTTAGTGCAATTGCACCATAACCAAGTGGCTTCGTATTCGATTCCCCGAGCAGGTGAAAAAATTTAGAACTTTACAAAAGAAAAAGCCTTTGGCAGGGGTCAGGAAGGGTATCAGACTAAGAAATTCCTCACTGCCAAAATAAAGTCTCTCTGAACGGTACCGTCTGCCCCAGTTACTGTGGAAAAATGATGCTAAAACAAAAAATAATTTTTAAAAAATCTCAATTATTGCTGCAAGAATTTTTTTGTTATCACAACTTCAGGTTCATTTCTTATGGACATTTTAACTCTCTTTAACCATTGTGCCTTCTCGTTGTCTTTTACCTCATCGTTCTACAGACTTCTCCATAAATGTTTGGATACTCTTGAACAATACCAGGGAATGGCAACCACCTTTGAGAAGAAGCCAAAAAGGACAAGATTACTACTTAACTCAAAAAGGCCAACTCTTTACTATCAAAGATTAAAGTTTCTAAAGACACAGCAGTTAATGATCTTTTTTTGCCATTTGTAAGACAAACTGATGAGATTTCTAATGAGGAAAGGTGGCTATGGTTAAAAGATGCCTGTATGAAAGGTAAAACTGAATCTGGATAATTGCAGCGAAAAATCATTCCATTAGAGCAAACCACATCAAAACAACAATTGACAAAAGCCAAAGAAACAATCAGAGTGATGAGACAATCAGCCATATACTTTGCGAATGTTCTAAGGTTGCAGAGAGAATATAAAACGAGGCATGATTAGGTTGGCAAAAGAATCCACTGGGAAGTGTGTCAAGTTAATGGAATAACTGTCTCTCCTAAGTGGTGTGACTACAATTCTCAGGCAGTAATTGAAAATAAAAAATGAAAAATATTGTGGGACTATAATGTCCAAACTAATCACATCATTGAGGCATGTAGAACTGAAATGATTGTCTATAAAGACACCAATAAGTGTACTATTATAGATTTTGCAGTACTTTGCGATTCTGGAGTAAATGCAAATCAACAAAAAAAAAGATTTCAAATACCAAGACTTAGCCAGGGAATTGAAGAAGCTATGGGACGTCCAGGTAAAGGTGGTTCCGATCATCATAGGAGCTCTGGGTATCCAACCAAAAATTGCAAAAAGTAGTTAGGAGAACTTGGGTTGAAAACCAGAATAGTCAAACTGCAGAAAACTACCTTACTTTAGTCTACAAGGGTCCTTCGGAGAGTTCTTGAGGTTTGAGGAGTCTTGCCTCAAGAAACTCCACTAGCGATCTACGATCATAACTTAGTGTGCGACAAATCTTCGTATACCCAGCATTTCGTCGTGTGCCAAGTCTGTGTATGTTGACCACGAAAATAAATATTAGATGACCTAAGACTTCCACAGGACACTTTGTCTCTTTTACACTTAAAGGGATTGCTTTCCAAGGATTTGGAACCCTAAGTCCAAATCTCCAACTCATGCCTTTGAACTGAGGAAAATTAATAATGTGGTGGCCATCGTGAATGGTAGCAAAAACAAATTTAAGACAAAACGAAATTAATTACATACTGGCGCATTTTAAATACAGTCTTCTTAATATCATTGTGGGTTGAGGTTATTATTAACAAAATAAATATCAGATTTATTTCAAAATGTTTATCCAATTCCACACTAAAATATCCTTTCTTATCGACTGTTGATTTTCACAATGAATTGCCTCCTATTATTTTATAGAATATGTTGAAATGAAAGAAAATTGTATGATTTCATACCAGAAACTCGGTGTTCAAATGATCTGAAACACACCTAGGTCTAGGTCCTGCTCTTACGTTGCTACTCTTATTTCCTACTGTAAAAAGCGCGCTTTTATAAATTTAGATTTGTAAATCTAGCTTTCAGCTTTTTATCACTATTCTGTCTCATCTAAAATACTGACTTCGTTTGTTTTGTGTTTTTAGTCATGGTTATGTTATTCATATCAGAACGGGAAAACTTAAGCTCTTTTACCAAAGATAAAATAATAAATGTAGATGTATAAAAATAAAACGTCGACGACTGGATGAGCAAATGTCTACAGAATTTGACAGCAGGTTCAAAAAAATTCATAAATACGGTAACGAAAAAATATATATAGAAACACTGCCAACTGACATTCCTGATACCAACCAGCTGGTTCCTAAAAATAGAAGCATATGAAACAGTATTCTGTTATTCAATACAACAATGCAAAATATATTCTCAACATATTATTCAGCACCAATGACAAAAAAATTTAATCCTTGAAAAAAATCTAAAGCAGTAGAAGGTGAAGTACAGTTTCCATGAAAAACGGGGTTGCTGTACTTGCTGTACTTCACTTTTCTCTGCCAAAAAGTATACCGATAAAACTTCTTCTCAAAACAGTTCTGGCTGGTTCCTGACACAAAGTTGGCTTCCACAATATTTTTTTTCTTGTCAATAACGGTATTATATTTCATCTACTCCTTTGGTGGTAACCACAGTGTTTTTTGACAAAAATTGATTTAGCTAGATTTGCTTACACTATTTGTTCAAATAGGCTGGTTTTCTATTCTAAACATCAGAGTTACTACGGCTATTAACCACCAAGCTACAATCC
>RDPX01000020.1:516598-534663 GCA_003991215.1 Morbakka virulenta | reverse complement strand
ATTTCAAAAATATTTCAAAAAATTTCAAAAAATATTTCAAAAAATATTTCAAAAATATTTCAAAAAATTTCAAAAAATATTTCAAAAAATATTTCAAAAATGTTTAAAAAATATTTCAAAAAATATTTCAAAAATATTTCAAAAAATATTTCTAAACTATTTCAAAAAATATTTCAAAAAATATTTTAGAAATATTTCAAAAAATATTTCAAAAAATATTTTAAAAATACTTCAAAAAATATTTCAAAAATATTTCAAAGAATATTTAATAATATTTTGTTAAAAGCAATTTTAACAAAATTACCTCGTACTGTTTTCAAAAAAATAAAATTTGATGCTCTTCCTCATCCACACCAACTGGGGATGTGATGTAGTGTCTCGCTTAACATATTTTCTTATCTTGCATATTTATACCATTTATACCTTGGGTCACCCCAGTCACCTAAGGCAAGCAAAGGTTTTAGAGTAAGACACAAACACGACGTTTGGGGAAAAAATATAGATTCGTATACAAAAAAATGTACGAGTATAAATATATGGATATATTTTTGATCCACCAGGAGCGATAATCATTTAAATCATAACACAATAACGCTTGTACATGGAAAAGATAAAAATTTCAAAATTAATGCCGGTGTCAAAGTTTATCCCTAGGAACTAGGCAAGGGAATAGGTGTCTAAGTTTGTAATAAAGCCTGCCTTCGATTCATTACCTTGGCCCTAAAACCTTCAGATCAAATTTACTCAGATTTTCAGGCCAATCTAATTTCAGTTAAAAAACGAAAAGATGTATAATATTGAAAAATAACGAAATGCTAAATTATCAAAGGGACAGAATGGTATAAAAATACTCCAATAAATAATTGCTATAAGAGGTTCCATTCAGTAAGATTGAAATTGGAAATGAGTATGAAATTGTTCAAGTATGTCACTCTAACTGACATCTTAGTTGTTAAAAAACAGCATTATCAAAATCTACCTGAAAACAAAATTTCATTAAAAATATCTTAAAAAACCAATTTGCGCAACCAATTTTACTGCTGAATCGACCCTTACCCCCTTGTGATTGAGGTATGGGAAAGAACATATATTTTTGCGTGTGGAATAGCCAGCTATTTTCAAACTTTGGTAGAACATAACCCTGCTGAGGAGCAAAGTGAGCAAGCATGACAAGAACATGCCAAACTATCAGATTTAGATGGAATTAGCTCATAATAAAGAATTTTTATCTTGATCTGTGGTGTCCTTCAAAGCATGCTGATGGCAGTCTTCACACGTCAAGGCAGTTAATTTTAGTACAAGAATTCAAATCTTACCTTCCAAAAGAGGTTACACTTCATCTTGAACAAACGGCATTTAAAGGCACACAGAGTGCACCAGTCAATGGTGACAATTACAAAGGTCAACAAGAATTGTTTAGGAGCGTAGGTTCTTTAACTCTTTAACTGTTTGTGAGTAATTTTTGGGTGTTAAATCTCAACATCATATCCATTTTTGCCCATTAGCTCTAGTTTTCCTTTCAGAAGCTACCCTAATTTAGAAAAAAAAATTCTTTCTACACCAGAAGAAATCAGTATCATACCGAAAAAATTATCTGAAACAATTCTTCTTAAGATTGGGTTTCTTTTGTTTCATCAAAGAGGTACAAGTTCCAAATAAGAGATGATGTCATGGTTGATACTGAATGTCTAAAATATTGTATTTAATGTGGTAAATATCTGCTTTTTCGAGATTTTCTTTAACTTGTCCTTTGTCTCAAACATTCGACACATGTTTTTCAAGTAATGTGAGGAGTCTATGGTTTGCCCTGGTCTGCCAGACTTTTCCCAAAATATTTGTAATACGCTTGTTGTAAAAAGTCTGTTATAGACTTTCTGTTATCTACTGTTTTATATTCACCACAAATGTAACAAAAGCAATCAGGTTGCTTTTTGGAGGATCTTGATGTCATTATTTATCCATACAACTAAAAAATACCAGGAATCATTTGAATCACCCTTTGAAATCATCTTCAAAACACAGCCACCATGAATAAATTCATCTGAGTTAAATCAACTCTCTATCATAAGAAATGTTAAATGAGAAGATTGATGAGTGCAATAAATAATTTTATAATTGAATTAAAATTGAATATTTTTTTACGTCTATACCCGACAATATGCAGAGATCACAAAAAAAATTGACATGTGCAAACGAGCATTTTTCTGGCATCTTAAGCTGCATCATGTAAAAATTGACGAAATTGGTGATAAAACGACATCTTCCTCTGATAAATCTTGGCTTTAAGCTACTGAAAATATACCTTCAAAGTCATTTCCTGAAGGAAAGGTTGGTATCAAATCCGTGGTAAATTCATTAAAATGTTATTTATATAAGAAGCTGGTCATGTTATATCAAAATGTTATAATCACAAAGAAAGAAGTTAAGTTTCCATTGTTAAGGAAATATTTCACCTTTTTCTGCTTATCAATCTTATCCTTGTCAAGATTGCCTGTGTTTGCCATGCCTTGTACTTTTTCTTCCTTCTCCCTGGTTTATTTGTCACACATCATTTTCCAGATCTTCCTTCTCCCACCTTCTCTTTATTGTTTCTTCAATGTCAAGCTTCCGCAGATCCTCAGACCTGTTACTCAGCGTCACGCGGTACTGTTTTACGCATGCCTGGTCTTTTAGCTTCTCTATGTTGTACTTGGCTATTACCAGGTAGTTTATACCTTCCTTGAGCTTTGGCTGAAGTTTGTCAACAATAAGACGAAGAGCTGATACTTCATCCACTTCTATCTTGTTTCGGACATAAGGTGGTGATCTTCTGAACCTGGCTCCAATACAGATGTGGTTAATCTGATTTTCCGTATTCCTATTAGAAAAGCGAGATTATCTTGTGAACATCCTTATGTGGAAAGATTGACCAACCAATAACGCACAGAAGTCTGCAAATAGCTGGCCGTTATGCTTTCTAGTACCCAGCACATATCTTGCTAAGGTTTCTGTGTACCCGTGGTGGTCATAACCAATCTTCGCGCTCGAATCTTCCATAATAGTGACCATCTTCACCTCTTGTCTTCCATTGGTCACTGTTTGAAGCCGTTGATAAAACGTCCTCTTGAACCCCTCCTCTGCCAAGATAAAAAAATACAGATTATCTGCCAATAGCAAGGTTAAGCTAAAATACAAGAAGCCACAATTTATACTAATATTATTCCAGAAGCTCAGTAAATATGATAACCATCCATTTATAAGGTATCCCGAGTTGAGTTAAAGTAGCATTAACTCGTTTCCTAATAACAAGAAAATCCATTGAAAGCTTCACGTTCGTGGAACCTAGCTTGCATAAATTAGTAAGTAAAGTAGATAAAAGCTGTTTTCTAAACAGAAGCAATTTCTATGAATAAACACCTTGACCTAGTATTGGGCAAGACAGTTAATCCATATGACTATTTGGGTTTACTCACAAAACCAGACGAACCCAACTTCTCTCAAGAGAAGAATTGTACTCTAAAGTCATTGAAGGAAAAAGCAATACAGATTGGAAAAATGTGTTTGGACTGAGTTTGGGATAAAGACACTTGGAGACCATCCTGACTTCTACAACCAGTAAGCCGTCTTGCTCTTGGCTGACATCTTTGATAACTTTATAAATGTTTGCATAAAAACTATGGATTAGATCCTGTATTGCACTACACAGCCTCAGGACTAGCATGGGATGCCATATTAAAACTGAACAGTGTCACTCTTCCAACTAAAGGATTTTTATGGAGAAGTGAAAGCGAATTGGCAGAATGGAGGATCATTCTTCCATACTCCACGTTGACTTGAAGTAAACTCAACACCTTTATAATTTGTGCAATGACCATCCCCTTTCACCACAGAGTATCAACGTTGGCAAAGTATGTCTTACACCATCCATGAAAACGTCAAGCCGTATGAGTTTTTGGGACTGAAGGTAACAGACTCATGCAGAGGTCAAATCGAGGAAAAGTGCATGGCTCAATCAAAATATTTACTTAAACACAGATTTTAGAGCGAAGGCAAACAATGAGTTTGAAGAAGTCTTTTTAAGCTGATAAACAAGTCTGTATTTGGAAAAAACATAAAAAACATCAAAAGCAGAGTAGACATCAGAGTAGTCCACAATGAAGCAAAGGCAAAAAAGCTGGCTACAAAACCAATTACAAACAATGGAACATATTTGATACGAATTTATTAACCTGTATATTTAGGTATGTGTATTCTCGATTTGAGTAAGACTTTGATGTATGATTTTCACTACAACTATATTAAAGTGTGGAGATAAAGCAAATTTGTTTTTAAAAGACACAGCGCATCTGATCTATGAAATCGAAACAAGATACTTTTACAACGACATATCGAGTGACATTCTACGTAAATGTGATACAAGCAATAACCTTAAAGATAAACCTTTTGGTGTAGAAGCTAACCACAGCAAAAAGATTGTTGGCATGTTTGAAGAAGCTGGTAAACAAAAATTTTGAAGAGTGTGGGATTAAAAGCCAAATTGTGTTGATACAAGATATTAATGGGAGATGAAGAAAAGAAATACAACGGCGTCAGGTAGCCTGTTGCGAAGAGAAACATATCATCTGAGGATGGTCAAAAACAATGTAGTGTGGTTGAAAAACACGTCAGTTGTGCATTGTATAAAAAAGCTTCAAAATAGACTCACTTATACATTTTAACATTTAAAAAAAGATACAAGGCAGATACAATCAAAGTCTTGCCCCAGAACCTATTTTTAGATTGCAGTACTGGAACCTAATCCTTTAAAAAAAACTTGTTTCTTAAAACAAAACAAAACAAAACAAAACAAAACAAGGTATCAAACACAACATAAATTGAGTATTGAAGTTATGAAAGTGATACATACCAGCTTTTGTAGTATATATCAAATCAAATTTCCATATCTAACAAACTAGTACTCATTCTCTCTTTTTCAATTTTTTTCAACAAAAATGCAATAGGGGTGAAATAAAAAACAAAAACGTACCAACGAAATTGATGCATATCAACTCTTGTAAAAAAGAGTTTGAAATATCACAAATATTCATTTTTAGATTTAATAGGTTTAATATCGTTTTTCACAAATAAAAGCTAATAGTTGCGAAGACCAATACAACNAGGTATCAAACACAACATAAATTGAGTATTGAAGTTATGAAAGTGATACATACCAGCTTTTGTAGTATATATCAAATCAAATTTCCATATCTAACAAACTAGTACTCATTCTCTCTTTTTCAATTTTTTTCAACAAAAATGCAATAGGGGTGAAATAAAAAACAAAAACGTACCAACGAAATTGATGCATATCAACTCTTGTAAAAAAGAGTTTGAAATATCACAAATATTCATTTTTAGATTTAATAGGTTTAATATCGTTTTTCACAAATAAAAGCTAATAGTTGCGAAGACCAATACAACAAATTACCAATGTTAAGAAATTAGTTAATATCAGCTTTTGCAGAAAAAATAGAAACAAGATATCACAAATGTGTAGACTTGTTGACTGTATCCTGGTACTTATAGTACCAGGATCTAGCATCTTGTTATGATTTAACCAATTTCGAAATTCTTCATCAACAGAACTGATACCACCTCTGATGCCTATCGTACGGCAATTCAGTACATGTTGTGGTGTTTGCACGTCACCGCATACAGAGTTTGGGTTACCGTTCAGACCAACTTTATGCATGTAACTGGCATGTCGGCCATAGCAAGAGCGAATTCGATTTAGAAGCACCGAGTGGCTTTGATTTAGGCCATAGCCTGCAGGTTTTGTTGAAGGTGTCGGGATATATTCGCGGAGCATGCTCTCGGAATTACTCCAATACCTATTCCACCAGAATTTCATCCATAAGTAAGGAGGCATGTTTTAGTTGATTTGATTTGACAGGATGCGCATTCGAGTCGATGGAGGCATTCTGTTCTTGAGAGAAAGGTAATGAGAGGAGACGTTGAATGCTAATGGAATAAATGCGAGTCTTTCATTGCATGTTTACGCAGGTTCAGAATGTTTTTGTCTCTTCAGATGTCTGGAGGCTCGACGCCACAGAGGACTTAAAGGAGCGTCGTAGGAGTGAATTTCATTGAACCGCTTACTAGTCTCATTCATTCATTGAGGGATAGGTCAAGCTTCTTGTTGTGGTGGCTTTGACACCAAACAGGAGAACAGTACTCTGCAACTGAATAACAAAGTGCCAAAGCTAAGGTGCTAAGTGTTGGGAAATCAGCATTCCAGCGATTGCTGGCAAGTCTCTTTAGCAGGTTACAGCATTTAGTTGTCTTTTCTGCGACATTTTGTAAATGTTTTTTATATGAAAATGTTCGGTCGAGAGTCACACCGAGATAATTCGGAGTTTTATCGAACTGGATCCTTTCGCCTGAGGTTGTAACTCTGAGTTCGTAGTCAGCTTGACTGTTGTTTAGATGGAAAGTGCTGGCAACAGTTTTAGATGTATTTAGATTGAGACGCCATTTGTGAAAGTAGACTCTCAGTTTATCAAGATCATGAGATAAGGTGTTCTCAACAACCTGAAACTGTTTACTACTGTACATGAGGGCAATGTGGTCTGCGTACACCTACTTGTTGTTGATCATGTCACGAATGTCACAATTGTACAGACTGAAAAATGCAGTGCGATGACGGAACCATGTGGGACACCAATTATAAGTGTTCTGCAGCGAGACTTTTCCTTTCCGATAGGTACATGAAATCGACATTGGAATATCATGCCCATGATCGCAAGTACCATCTTTTTACTGGGGATGGTTCCTAGTAGTTTCAGAATAGTGCCATGGTGCCAGAGTGTGTCGTAAGATGGAGACAGGTCGACTAGGGCAATACCAGATTTCATTCGTATGTCAAAAGAAGTCTCAATGTCTTGCGTCAATAATGCACCTTGATCAAGGTTTCAGCGTCCTGGTCTAAATCCGGCTTGTTTTCTGGGAAAAACAGATTCAACAATGGGTTGAATGCGGTTAAGAATTAGGCGCTCCTAAAATTTATCAGCTATGCACAGGAGGCTGATCGGTCGATAGCTCTTGGGGCTTTGTTGTGGCTTGTTTGGTTTGAAAACAACTCCGACGTTGGGAAGTTTTCACGCTTTGGAAACTTTTCGAATTAATCCAGTGATTGAAGATTGACTTGAGCCACTGTATGTAGTTCTCGTGGAGGTGTAGGAGGAATTCAGGGTATAAATTGTCAGGGCTGATTACCCACTTTCAGAGTCTTAACAGTGGCTACGATTTTGTCGATGGGGCATTCCATATCATCTTTAATTATCACTTTACTTCTCTTGTGAATTCACGATTAGGTTAATCGAACTTGCCATGCTTCAAGAGGCAGGAAGCACCCTGTCATTTTCTCTCAAAGCTCTAAACTGTTAACAGCCATGCTTTCTTACGCCTTGTGGTGAGATGATCTATTAATTTGTTTGCCGTATCTTGCCTTTCTGCTGTCGAATGAGCTTGTTCATGATCCATCGCCAGCTCATTGCAAGTGGCGATGTACTAAGCCTAACGAAAGTAAAAGAAGATTTACTATCCTAACTTATTGTAATTGAACAGTTTCACCCCCTTCAAAACATAAACTTTCAAAATAGGCGGTGAATATAAAACAGCACCTGTAAACAATAAACAAAGTTGAATCCCTACAAAGTTACCCTTATATTCCAACTCGAAGAAAATGCATTTTCAGAAATATTGCACTAGAACAAAACGGTGAAAGTTAGCACATTTGCGCATAAAAATTATTGGGATTTCAAAAACAAAATAGTTTGGTAACTAATAGTTAGGTTTTTTTCTCTTAGTTACCCTGAAAGTGCCCTTCTCCAATAAACTGAATACCCGGCAGGTGTAATGTTAATGAAAACGTGGCACTACGTTTATCTATGATTTCACTGAAAAAGGATTATATTTGAAGTAAAATCCAAAATACTAGTATCTCACAACAAGAGAATTCTGTTAGTTTCTTGAAAAACAGCACAATCAATAATCGTATATTATAAGATATCCTCAAAAACAATTGAATCCTATATGATAAAAAAATGGTTTTATAGCACAAAATTGCTTATGCAAATGTCTGGGGTAATTCAATTTAAGATATACCCCTCAAGGAAATTATCAGCATTCGAAAAAATTGCAAGGAACAACCATGGATTTGTTACACTATGAAGATAAACATGACAGCTTTAATGAGAGCCATGCTACTGAATGGCAGACTGTCTCGGTCGGTCGTACGTTTAATGGTGGGAAGCAGGTAACCTTCGTCATGCGACTGTCCCCTTCTCCCAAACACACTGGATGTCAAAGGAGATCAATTTGGAACTTAGAACGTTTGAACTATGTACCAGGCAGGAAAAAGGACCAACAAAGAACAGGAAATGAAAAGACTAAAGCTGAACCTGTTAGGTTTTGAGCGAGATGAGATAGCCGGCTGTTGGCTAGGTTGACGTTCTGAGTCGGGGTGCCTGAATCTATTCGAGGGGCTATCCATTTATCATAATCGCTCTGAGGGGGAAGGGATATCCTAAAAAGCGTACAGAGGGGAGTGGGGTTCACAAGGCGGAGAAGTTTCATATTTTAAAAAATGATTGCTTACAGTTTTCAAAAAGTAGTGACAGCGAAAGACAGGTGTGCAGGTGTAATTATCCTTATCTGTTTATGCACATTCATTGTTTGCTTATATGAAATTACTTTCGTTTGTATTCGGCTTGTATCTAATTATAATTGCTTTCATTTCTCACAACAATAGCCTGGCATCAATTTTTTACTTTTCGAATTTAAGCACGTGAGCTTCTACAAAAGAAGAATCAATGACGTAATTTTAGGCAACTACCAACGACGGATAAAAAGGTATAACGTACGTTCGCACGGAGGCTACTTGCCTGCGAACAGGTGCGAACAAGGGGGAGTGGTCGAAAAATAGCCAGTTTCATGCAAACGTAACAAATGGGTGATCCCCGGGTGGAGATATTGCACTGAGAGATGTGGGAGTAATGGTGGGCAAGTATCTTAAATCATGTATTCTTTGATATACGGCTGTATCGTCAAAGTTATTATATAGTGAAATGTAACGGTCAACCGTTTAATACTTGTATAATTCAAGTCTATGGCCCAACAACAGCACAGAAAGAGGAGGAAGTGGAAACTTTTTACCTTGATGTAAACAGAGCACTCAATATGTGCAAGGGGCATGAGATATCTCTTGTAATGGGGGACATAAATGCTTAAATCGGTGAAGGCCAAGAACAAGATATAGCTGGATCATATGGATTGGGAGTCAGAAATGACAGAGGGAGACGTTTTGTGAAGTGGTGCTTTGAGAAAGGAAGACACATACCAAATACTTGGTTTGAACGCCACCCACGATGCTTATGGACCTGGAAGAGTCAAAATGGAGAAATAGAAAACCAGATAGACTTCATCACCATTAACAAAAGGTTTAGAAACTCTGTAATGCAGCTAAGAACCTATTCGGGATTTGACTGTGCTAACGACCATACCACGTTGGTGACTAAGATAAGGTTAAAGTTTAAAAAGATGAAGCAGAAGCAGACAACACCAAGATAACAGCAGAGCAAACACCATAAAGGAGTAATAAAATGCTCTAGTAACGAATAGGTTTCAGCTATTAACTGATGCAGCGTAAAATGAAAATCGAGCATCATTATGGGAGACGTTTGTGTCAGCTCTAGAATATGGTAATGAAATATTACCACAAGTTAGAAAAGAAGCAAAACAGACACAAATGACTGATCATATATTACAAGAAGACAATCCAAGAGGAGTAATATAATGAGATAGAGAGAGATGAACAGGTTAATACAAAGGATATGTGTGGAAGTAACGGAAAAACGAATGAAAGATAGATGTATGGAAATTGAAGATATGAATGTGAGAGATCAGTAGCGAATGTATGAAAAGGTAAAGCAGATAATATGTAACAAAAGAAATATCACCGGAAAAGCTATTACTAAAGCCGATGGAACAGCTGTGGTGGTGCCGGAGGAAGTGGGTGGTAGGTGAAGAGAATACAACAAAGAACTATTTAATGACGACAGGGCGGAGAATAGCAACCTAGATTTTGTTTATGAAGGCATGTACATAACTAAGAACGAAATAGCGACAGCAATGAATGTGGAGATTCTTCGGAAAATAGAAGAGTTTAGAATTGATGTTGTAACTCAACTGGCAAAAAATATATATGACAAATGACGTCTTTCCGCAGATGTACAGATCAATATTTATTACTATCCCAAAGATACCTGGAACAACGGACTACAATAGACACAGAACAATCAGCACCATAAACCATATTTGTAAGGCAATATTAAACAGGAATAGATGTAGAATATGACCAGGAGTTAGTATGGAGCAGTTCGGTTTTGTGAAAATTAAAGGTACAGGAAATGGAATTTTTTTCATTAAGAACGTTAGTGGAGTGATCCATAAAAATTCAGAAAGAGCTTTACTTGCGCTTTGTAGACTATGAAAAGGCATTTCATAGAGTGCAACACGAGAACCTATTTCAGATGCTTAAGAGACTCTAAATTGAAAGTAAGAATTTATTAATCAGTAGACAGAGGGCAAAAGTGAGAATTGATGAACTAGAATCAGATTTTCAAAACATTAAACGTAAAGTACGACAACGGTGTGTTCTGTCACCGGATATATTTAATTATCATAGCGAAATAACTATGAGTGATATCAGTGAGTTGGGAAGCCAGTTGGCGAAGTCAATGTTACTAATATCAGATACGCTGATCATTTCGCGTACGGTTTTGATAGCGGATTCTGAGGAAAAGCTGCCAAACCTGGTTAGTGACCTAGAACAAGCAAGTACTAGGTAAGGGTTAAAAATCAATGAGAAAAAGGCTGACGTTATGGTGCTCTCCAGGATGGAGCCATCTCATATTACTATCTTAGTTAATAAGCAGGCAATGAAACAAATAGAAAATTTCGTCCATCTGGAAAATATACTCACAACTGTTGGACGTTATGAGAGTGATAAAAGCGAAAAAGGACCATTTTAGCAAATAACTCATTCACAAGAGTAAGAGGAATGGTAACAAGCAGCAAACTTGCAATGTCAACAAGAGTGAAATTTGTGAAGTGTTTTGTGTGGTCCGTACTGCTCAAGAGATGCGATTCGTGGACTCTTCAGAAGGATGATAAAAAAAGACTTGAAGCTATGGAGATGTGATTTTGAAAAAGAATATTAAAAGTTCCCTGGACGGCCAGAAAAACAAATGAGGAGGTGTTGGCCCAAAATGCAGTAAGGAAAGCCCTGCTGTCAGTCGTGACAGTTCTACAAAGCACAGCAGCCGTGCTTTGTAGGACATCTTATTGGGCATGGAGAGCTGGAAGAACTATGGCTCAGTGAGAAGATTGAGAGACGGTCTAGGAATAGGAAGACCAAGAGTAAGATACATAGATAGACTCCTGAAGATCACAGATTGGCGATGGCCAGCTGCCCAAATTATCAGAATGATGAGAGACAGAGATATGTGGCAAACCGCTGTAGCCTACGTCCAGCGAGATATGGCACCTGGAAAAGGTACATGGTCCCTAGACTAAAACTGCACAATTGATGGAAGTCCTTTTCATGGCACAGAAAAAATGCATGTTTAATTTGATGCTATTCATTCCTGATCAAACTGCAGTAATAGCTGTAACTGGGTCATAACTTTTATTTCAAAGAAGTGCATTAAAAGACACCAAAAAAGTATTTTGAAAATACTCTTATGTATCTAGAATAGAGCCCATTGGTACTTTTGGAGCTGAAAACTCCTATTTTGATTTCTGGCCAACTTATCTTCAGATTGTCTTGTGTGTCCAAATACTTTCGGGTGCTAACGTTTTACTGTATTTTACTGTCATTATGTCTGTAGAATAAGATTCATGCTGATTTCTTTTATTAATTATCACTTTCAGTATTTATCATAAGTATTTGGAAGTTGCAAAACAAATTGTATTTGTAAATAGGTCTTTTACTTGAAATACGTAGTTCTGTACATGCCATAAACCAACCTCCCAGTCATTATTCAGCTCCCCAAGCATTCACTTACTATAAGAACATACGAATTTAAGAGATACGTACACCCCAGTTGTGGTATGACTATGCTACTAAATGCTAAACTCTGCAGGGGATTTACTCTAAACCCTACGCAACCTAGTTCAACCAAGTAGCAATGAAAATTTATTTCTATATCAATATATCTGGTGTCAAATACATATTTCAACTAGTCAATCTGAAATATTTAATTGCAAACTATTCATTTAATAATTTTCAGAAAGCGGTAGTAAAAATATGAGAGTCATTTAGAGAAACGTAACCCTTCTTCAGCCAACTTGGGGCCAAAGTTGTAATCAATTAGCAGTGACTTAAAACTAGAAAGGCTTTTGGTTGGTGAGTATTAATAGGGGTGCTGAAAGTTCTGACCTTTATGAACTCACATGAACTCATAGATGTGAGAACTTTATCATGTCATGAGTCGTCAGCTTAAAAGAAGCTCGACGACTCATGAGATGACAAAGCTCTTACATCAAAGCTTAAAGGGCTTCTAAGAGTCACATAATCTGTTTTCATTCATTAGTTTACTTGTTGATATAGCTTTTGTTATAAGAATAGTCAAGCTACGAGTCAAGCTTAAGTTTACGAAACTGTCATAGTATTAAGTAAAGTAGTTTAATAGTATTTATCAGTTAGGGTATTGCTTATAGTATCACTCAAGTAGTTGTTTAAATGTGTATTATATCGTCTTTTATTGCTTTAATAATCTTTGTTAGTAGTTAAAACAGATTGGGTTTTTTGATATTCAGTCCTTTAAAAATTGGTGTGAAGTGTTGATTGCGCTTGCGATATCATTCACAACAAAACATGAATTTGTTAATTTCTACTACAATCAATGATTATGTAGTGATAGGTAATAAATACAATGGAAGAAACCCAATAAGCAGTTTGTTAAGGGATATGTTTCTCTATGAATTGGTGTAATGGTGAAAAAAACTAGGTAATTACATATATGGGGACTGTACTGGTGCAGATCTATTGAGTATTGTTAACGTAAAGCCCAATATTCATGGTGCTCCGCTGCATGGCTCTACACAAATATTTTTGCTTCATAAAAATTATGTCAAACCTACAGAATTTGCCACGATCCTATCGTCACCTGACTTCATGCGTTAGGGATCCCAAAGTAAGGGGTCTGAACAAGAGTGGTATGCTGGCGGGGAGGGGGGAAGTGTGTGTTCTGACAGAAGTTCCTCAAATAAAAAACCTTCATTTGGGTTAATAATTTGTGCAGAAGATTTAGACCAGTTTTGTGGATGGGTTCTGGAAAAATGTGTTTGAGCCCGCTTTTTATATTTACTCACTTCAAGGGGTACCATTTGATAAATTAAAGGTACATTTTTACAAAAAAAGGTAACATTTTATAAATGCAAGGTAAAATTTTACACAACAAATGGTTTCATTTCATACACATTGGGTTCCATTTAATGAAACAGAAGGTGCAATTTTACGAAACAAAGGGTATCATTAAATAAAAGTGAGGTACAATGTTTTAAAAACTTGTTGCCATGATTTTGGCAGTAATGGCCTGCGACAACACATTGAAAACTACTCACACTATATTGAATCTCTAAGTGTTCTTGATGGCTTTTCTGCTTTCTGTAACATTTTGTTCTTCTTCGTCGTCATCGATCACTACTTAAGATGATGCGGTTTTGTGTGGCAACAGCACTGCAAACATTCCAGAAAATTCCAAATCATTTGACCTCAAAACTGTAATGTGGCACCCCATTGTGAGCCCATGGGTGTTCTCGGTCAAGCTGGAAAGGATCAACAATAGTAAGAAAGTGTCAATGAAGTGAACAAAAAATATTTGACAGCGAAGCCTTGAGAACTTGTAGTGTGAGCAGCATTGTCATTTGTTAAAACAGCGCAAAACGTTTCGAAGTTCCCCAAACACAATGTTCAAAATTGGTTGATATATGTCAGCACTTTCAGCGTTTTTAGTGCCTGCAAATGTTGGAGCAACTAAAACACCAACAAGAAAGAACTAATGGAGTTTTAACATTTATCGGGGTAACCGTCTGCATTATATTTAGTTTATGCAGGATTGCACAGTGAATGCAGGTTGCACAGTTTTTCCAGGATTGCAGTTTGTTTAGAATATCATCTTAAGTAATGATCGATGACGACGACGAAGAACGGGGTTTTTCAGAAAGCAGAAAGGACATCAAGAACACATAGAGATTCAAGATAGTGTGAGTAGTTTTTAATGTGTTTATAAATAGTGCCTTGCCGTTATCTGCTTTAGATGGCAAGCAATGTTATTTTGTCATGAACGTCATCAGAGAGACTTTCAGAAACTTTCAATTATAAGACGAAGAGACAGACGATACTACCATTGCACATATTTTGACGTATCTTCTGAGGAAACCCCAAATTAAATTTGTCGAAGGCCTTTGGGTCGCCTTACTACAAAAATCATGGCAACAAAATTTTAAAACATTGTACCTCACTTTTATTTAATGATACCCTTTGTTTCGTAAAATTTCACCTTCTGTTTCATTAAATGGTACCCAATGTTTATGAAATAAAACCATTTGTTGTGTAAGATTTTACCTTGCATTTATAAAGTGTTACCTTTTTTTGTAAAATTGTACCTTAAATTTATTAAATGGTACCCCTTGAAGTGAGTAAATATAAAAAGCGGGCTCAAACACATTTTTCCAGAACGAGAGATGTGCGGAGGATACAATATAAGCCCCCATACCCTCCCCGAACAATTTGAATTGGCCCCGCCCCCATGACCATTCGGGGGGCCCGATCTCCGATTTTTTCCAAAAACTATATGTGGAATACAACAATCTAAAGTCAAAAGTTAATCCAAAAAATCTATACATACTTTAGTTAATGGCATTTATTGTACAATATTTATACTGCAACTTTCTATGATAATATCAAAACAATATCACATTTTATTGCAGCAATAAATCAATCAAATTAAAAACTACATAAATAAATTTGGAACTAGTCCCTAATCACTAAAGCTTCATTTACATGATCAGGATGTAGATTCGATCTTTTGGATGTTAAAGTCAATCCAGCAGAAGAAAATGCACGTTCTGATGTCGTGCTAGTTGCTTGAATGGCAAGAACAGTTCGTGCAATCAATGCTAATTCAGGGTATTTAGCTGCACCCTCTGACTTCCACCACGCTAGAATTTCAACCTCTCGACCTTTCATATCAGTATTAAAATATTCATCAACAACAGAGTTTGGTTTGTTCTTATTATCATCATCAGTTTGTGACTCTTCGTCATCACTACACTCATTATAGAATCGTCCAATTTTTCTGCGTTTTCGGATTTTCCGTCCTTATCGAGTGTATTGTCACTTCCCTTTTGAGCATCATTCAGATTTACTTTATTCACAATTATTTCAAAGTCTTTTTAAACTGGCTTTAGTTCTTTGGAAATATGCTCAGAAGCATTTTCAATTTCGTCATCTTTAGATATTGGGTCCACAATGGTCCCAGCAAAATGCCACCATACTAATTTCTAACTTCACATTTCAAATTTAATTGTTCCAATAGAAATTTTCTAAGAGAAGAAATACCATCATTTTTTCGCTCAATTTGTCGTTCTAATTGGCGCCGTATCCACGCGTAAGTGGGATGAACCAAATGAATAGTTGGTTCACTGTTCTTTGATGATATTTCGGTGGCTTTCAAGAATGGGCTCAGTGAATTAATCATACCGTTTAACAAATCTTTATCTATGTTGGCAAGATAGCGTAATTTACCTCGCGTCGATAACACATTCATCAAATAGTTCCAGGAATCAACAATTGATTGAAACATTCCGAGATGAGTGTTCCATTGTGTATCACATTGGACGATCAGGGTTTTTTTGATAATCTGCTTGCAACGTATGATCGAGTACAATTATCGACTAATGACTTACACGGAGCATGGGTATGTCCCATCTTCTTATCACTATGTTCAACACCATATTGCATGGCTAAATTCAAATCATGTCAAGCACAAGAAATTCGTTCAAAATGTTTTGACACACCAAGCACCATTTTTCTATCACTGTCAGAAAGATCATAACTTTCTTTTCTTCGCTTTCCTTTTGTTCTCTTTCTAAATCAATAAAGTCCAGTAGTTTGGTACTGATATCTTTAGCAATGTCTTCATTTTTCATGGTTTCCTCAGAATATTTGAAAACACACAAATTATAGTTTTGAAGCACAAATTTTTCATCAATAAAATGTGTGGAGATGCTTGCACAGTCCCAAACCAAACTTGATGATCACCTTTTCAATGATGAGTTGTTAACGCGGCATACGGAAGGCAACCAGGTATTTGATTACGTTGTATATCTAACTGTTTACAAATGCCGCTTTGGGCCCCTTTGTATGAATAGGCTAAATAATGTATTGTTAAATTTGTACGGGTTCCAATTAACTTATGTCCAACATAAATCAAATCCTGTACAACAGGCAAAAATCCACTATCTTCAGCTATGATGCTCAGCGGTCTATAATTCTCAGCTGACCAAAGCACAACTTTCCAGTTTAGCTTTACATGATCCGCTTCATGTATCGAAATTTTGTCCTTCCTTTCTGGCTTTGTACAAATTATCTGTTTTGTCCCATTAAAATTATACTTTGTATTTCAGCACATTTCACGTGATGTTCCAGAAGGGCTTTTGTTCCGTGCACAGGACGATAAATAAACGCAGATTTACAAATCGAACACGCTGCGAAATTCTCAATTTTGTTATTGCTATCACAAACTCCTGGAGAGTGAGCAAAAACGTAAAATAACAAGCCTGTTAAAGCTGTAATCAAGAAATGAAGCGTCAAACCTTATCTATCGGAATTTGCAGATTCTGATGAACATTTAACAGACTATCTGTGCCAACTACCCAAGTGCTTTCTAGAGACTTTCCCATATGAACAAGTTATCTTTAACTGTAGTTGACAGAGAGTGCTAATTTTGAAAACAGGATATGTTGCCTCTTAAATGAGCCCCAAATTGAACTGTACTGCATGAAAACTTTTAGTTCAGTATGCTAAAAAGAACTTAATGGAGATTGATATTGGTTCCTTAATTACTGAGTATTTTGATATTTTAGATCGAGGTGGACTGGGATATCCATCTTCAGTCCTGTTAAATCTGTTTCATGCTGCATACAACATTTTCTGTATTTGTATTTCTGATAATATTTGCTAAACATTTTTGAACTTGAAAAACTTGAAGTGAGCTATGCTTAGATGTCACTGGAGGTTCTGGAAGGAATATGATACAGTTGCTTCTGAACCATTCAAACTGTGCCAGGAAGCTAACATAGATGTTTTCACTAAATCCATACCTACTCGGTCGAACATTTTGCACAATAATTACAATAAATTTGCAAATGATAAAGAAAAATATTCAGTGGTATTGTGTGCAAAAGTTGCAATGTTTTAACTTCAGAAAATAACCTAAGTACAATGTGGACTTACCAGGGCAATCTAAATAACAGGCCTAAACAACATGCAGCCAGAGGCAGAACTGGAGGTCTTTAACTAAACAAATGTTATTTTTAAACTGATTATGAAGTACAATAGCATTTAGTCATACCACAACTAAGGTATACGTATCTCTTAAATTCTTATGTTCTTGTAGTAAGTGAATGCTTGGGGGAGCTGAATTATGACTGGGAGGTTGGTTTATACCATGTACAGAACTACGTATTTCAAGTAAAAGACCTTAATACAAATACGATTTGTTTTGCAACTTGTAAAAACTTATGATAAATACTGAAAGTGATAATTAATAAAAGAAATCAGCATGAACCTTATTCTACCGACATAATAACAGTGAAATTTGGTATCTTTCAAGAGGACTCACTCTCCCCACTTCTTTTCTGTATCGCTCTTATTCCGCTATCTAACGAACTAAACAACTTAAAATCTCGTTATAAAGTTTTCGATAAAAAAAATTTGCAATGATATTTGTATGGATTTTGACCTCAATAAATGCGCC
>RDPX01000020.1:490303-509472 GCA_003991215.1 Morbakka virulenta | reverse complement strand
TTTATCTGCCCCAGGTCACTGGGGTGACCCGGTAGGTAATTGTACTGAAACGTATACGTAAAGAAATGCTTAATAATAATAATAATAATAATAATAATAATAATAATAATAATAATAATAATAATAATAAAGATAATAAATAAATAATAAATAAAGATTCTGTGGGACATCAATATTCAATGCGACAATGTAATAGAGGCAAGAAGGCCAGACATTGTTTTGATTGATAAAAAGCAGAAATCTTGCTTCATAATCGACATTGCCGTTCCAGCAGATAAGAGAATCGAAGACAAGGAAAAGGAAAAGGTTGAAAAATATCAAGACTTGAAGAGGAAGATGGGAAGGCTTTGGGGTTTGAAGAAGGTGCAGGTGATTCCTGTTGTGATAGGAGCATTGGGAAGTGTCAGCAAAGGGTTTAAAAATTGGGTTCAAAAATTGAATATTGAACCTAATATAGTGGACATGCAGAAGACAGCTTTATTAGGAACAGCTAAAATCCTAAGAAAAGTTCTTGAGATGTGAAAGATAGAAGAATGTACCTTATTAGCTCTAGGTCATTAGTTGTGACTCGCCTAATAAGGAGAATTACGGTATAAAGATCAGCCAGTTAAAAATTTTTCAAAATAATAATAATAATAATAATAATAATAATAATAATTATTATTATTATTATTATTATTATTATCATTATTATTATTATTAAACAGCAAATACTAGCAAAAGCTCAAAGAAGACGTAGATTTGAAAAACAGAGCAAATTTTACTGGAAAGACAAGACCTTTAAAGAAGACACAAAGAGATATTACCGTGAACTAGGAAAGAAGACAATCGAGGTCAGTGATCCACCAGAACTGCAGAACGTCAAAGAATTTTGGAGTAAAACTTGGGAGGACATCAAAACCTATGATAGCGAAGCCCTATGGATCAAAGATCAAGTAAAAATGTTCAAAAATCAAGAACAACAAAAATGGATAGACATCACAAAAGAAGAAGCTGTACTTGCAATTACAAAATCTAGCAACTGGAAAGCACCAGGAAAGGATGGAATAGTCAATTTTTGGCTCAAGAACCACTCTGGCGTACACGACGAATTAACTACAGCCTAATGACATCTCAAAACACCCTGAAGAAGCACCCGATTGGCTGACTGAAGGTTTAACGTATTTACTTCTTAAAACCGAAGAAACCAATAATCCAAAAAACTATCGTCCAATTACTTGCTCACCAACAATGTACAAAACCTTATTATCCATCCTCACTGAAAGAACGTATACATTTCTTGAAGGTAATAAGCTATTACTAACTGAACAGAAAGGATGTAAAAGAGGAAGTTACGGATGTAAATACCAACTACTGATAAATAAGATGATCATATAAAACTGCCAGAGAAATAAAAGAAGCTTGTTATCAGCTTGGATTGATTATAAGAAAGCATTCGATAGGGTACCACACTCTTGGGTTGTTAAGTGCCTGAAGATGTTCAAAATAAACCCAACAGTAGTCAATTTTGTAAGTGTAACTATGAGGAAATGGAAAACAGCCTTTCATCTCAACCACAACAACGGAACCATGAAGTCGAGAAGAATTAACATCAATAGTGGCATATTTCAAGGAGATTCACTATCCCCGCTCCTTTTTTGTCTTTCTCTAGCACCATTGAGCACACTGCTGGACAATACAAAGCATAGCTATGAGATAACCAAAAGAAAAATCAATCACCTTTTTGACATGGATGACCTGAAGGCATACGCTATGAATGATGAACAGGTCAAGGAATTGCTAGACATCGTGAAAACATTCAGTGATGATATAAAGATGGAATTTGGAATGGACAAATGCACGGAAGCAACCTTCATCAAAGGAAAACTAACGAAAACATCTAACATCATTCTCAATCAAGATACTACCACAAAGGAGTTGGACCAAGAAGGAACTTATAAGTACCTTGGAATAAATTAAGGTGATGGTATTCAACACTCGAAGATGAAGGAAAAGATCCCCAGAGAGTATTATAGAAGAATAAGACTGACCATTAAAAGTGAATTAAATGCCATCAACAAGATCGCAGCGATTAACACTGTAGCTATACCAGTCGTAACTTACAGCTTTATTTTCATCAACTGGACTGCTGAAGATATCAAGAATCTGGACAGGAAAACGAGAGAGCTTCTTACTAAAGAACGAATGCATCACCCAAAATCAGATGTAGACCGGATGTATTTACCAAGATCACTGGTGGTAGAGGATTGATTTAAGTTGAAGCAACTTACAAGACAACAACAATTGGTCTGAGAACATATTTAAAGAAATCTAATTATCCATTCCTGAAGTTAGTAAGCCAACACGAAGATAGAAAGAAGTCTTGCTCGATAAAGAGTTTTGCTGCCAAATTTAAACAAGAGCTGAATGTGAATCAGATTGCGGAAAAGAACAACTACGCAGTAACTAAGCTCGCTAAAAGAGTGACAAACATCCTCAAACGAAAGCCCAAGACAAAATTATGAAGAAATGGGAAAGTAAAGCTATGCACGGGCAGTATCCATCAAGAATGAAAGATGCTGATGTTGACTATCAGCAGACAAGCGACTGGCTGAAAGGGACAGGTCTAAAAGCTGAAACGGAAGGGCTTATAATTGCAGCCCAAGACCAAAGCATAGCCACCCGATTGTACTATCATAGAATCATCAACGATGAAACAAATGCACTTTGCCGATTATGTAACAAATACGACGAACGTATCGACCATATTTTAGCTGGGTGCCCCGAGTTAGCCAAGACAGAATACATCAAAAGGCATAACAATGCCACTGTTTCTGGTTGGTATGAGCACCAACCAGAAACAGTTACAGAAAACGAAGAAGTTACCATCCCCTGGGATATTATTAAGAACAAGATAAAAAACCATGTATGTTAATTGATATGGCAGTACCTTCTGATCGGAACACACCCATTAAAGTAGCAGAGAAACTCTCCAATTATAAAGACATGGAATTTGAAATTACAAGAATGTGGGGAATAAAGACATTAATTGTGCCAGTTGTAATCGGAGCACCAAGAGTAATAAAAAAGGCACTAAGAAGAAAATCAGCAAAGTTCCTGGAAACACCAACGTTACCGAATTGCAAAAGATTGCTCACATCCTACGAAAAGTATTATCAATTAAATAGATGTTGACTGCCTATTAGAGCCCAAGAACCAGGATTGGATTCGGGGCTAATGGTGAAGAAAAAAGAAATGCAAAGAAAAAATAGAGATAATAATAATAATAATANACACCCATTAAAGTAGCAGAGAAACTCTCCAATTATAAAGACATGGAATTTGAAATTACAAGAATGTGGGGAATAAAGACATTAATTGTGCCAGTTGTAATCGGAGCACCAAGAGTAATAAAAAAGGCACTAAGAAGCAAATCAGCAAAGTTCCTGGAAACACCAACGTTACCGAATTGCAAAAGATTGCTCACATCCTACGAAAAGTATTATCAATTAAATAGATGTTGACTGCCTATTAGAGCCCAAGAACCAGGATTGGATTCGGGGCTAATGGTGAAGAAAAAAGAAATGCAAAGAAAAAATAGAGATAATAATAATAATAATAATAATAATAATAATAATAATAATAATAATAATGATGATGATAGTAATAATAATACCTGACAAGGCCTGGTTAAGTTAGTCGACAAAAGTAATAAAACGTTTAAGTTTATTGATGTTTCTATTACATCAGATAGAAGTAAAGAAGCTAAAAATGCTGAGTAGAGCTGAGAAGAGTGAAATATGACAACCTGACACGAGAGCTATCTACCCTTTCCAATGTGAAAGCAAGTGTAATTTCTTAAGTCGATGGTGCATTTAGATCCATTTTGAAAAGATTTAAAAAGTCATATTAATGACGTAGATGTTGATGTGCAGATCAGCGTAATACACAAAGCTCTACTACTTGGATCTGCCAGAATCCTGTAGGAAATCCTTGAGTTTTAAACAGTGTTTTATAGACCAGACCCGAAAGAAAATCGAATAGTTTAACAATTTTTCTGCAAAAGGCTTCATTCATACACCAATAATAATAATAGAAAAAATTATACAGTGAAAGGCCGTTTTAGTACTACGATTACTGTTATTAAGAAGGGCCTTGTTTCTATTTGATCTTCGTGCTTTCCTACATCTTATGATATGAACGTTTTAAAGTCTAAGGTTAACTCTTATCTCAAGGCTTAACCTTGTCCTTTTTTCGATTTTCTGCTCTCCTTTCAGTTCCGTACACCAAATGGCATTATGCCTTTTTATGGTTCTTGATCATTAAAATAAATAAAATTAAAGAAAATTATAAGCACTATAAAAAGAGCCAAAAATACCGATCGATATTTATCTATAAAATTACTGTAGTTGGGTAACTAGCTATAATTCTTCCAGACGTTACGACTGAAAATAAGAATGAAATTTAAATGTGGATGTCAAAGGATAGTTTTTTGGAACCAAGTTGGACCTTGTAGCCTGAAATACTTTTTGGGTGGTGTTGGGGGGGGACGGGAGGGGCATCTGTCTTGATCCTTACAATGAGCATCGTAGCTTTATTTCCTCCTGTACCATAGCTGTGGCTTACTCGTCAACTTGTGACGCAAGATTAGAGATAGTATTTCTTTTTAAACTTTTGAACATTAACAGATGTGCTCCAAACTTCTGTTTTTACGTCATCATCAATCCACATTTTTCTTCACAAATTTGACGATGAGAAATGATAGTTATTGCTATTGCTTAAAGGCTTTTGAATTTCTTGTTCATTGTGCATGCGATCTCAGTATTGTTGTAAAGAAATAAAGCATTTTAGGCAACACAGTTGCTTTGTGTGTTGATTTAGGGGCATGACTCATTGAAGTTTGCCTCGTTCTTTTTAAAAACCTTTTAACATCTACAGTGTTTTTGAAGCCTTTTGTAGGTGCTCATTCATATACATGCTACAGTTTTACAGGCTCCAAAGGACTTGTAATCACTAAAAAAATGTCACAAATGCTCATTTATCCAGGTCTTTAAAAATTCCTTTAATGTAGTTCTTTTGCAGTACCAAAAACCATAGTTTCTTTAGCCCTTTTCTCAAACTGATGATAAGCTTCTTCTTCTATAGCCATGTCGAAGTGTTTGTCAAATCAGTTGTCACAACTCCATACACCTCATGCTTTTATGAGAGACGTACGTCAAAGTGTCATTAGCATACATTTGAATGTTACATTCTTTGACAACTTTTACTGGATCATTAGTTTGTAAAAAGAACAATGGGAGACCCCAACAACTTAGGAAAATGATTTCAAATTCTTCTCTTTGAAACTAATTGAAAAGAGTTGGCGTGTCTTGAATAAGCCCATCTCCTTTCGCCAACTAAAACTGGCTGGTAAAGTACTCATCAGCTTTTCAGCTGCAAGTTGTGAAAGAGTTTCAAAAAAAGCTATGCATTGTTTTGTAGTTTTCTAGTTTCCCATATAAATCAAATGCTTATACACCGATAGAAGCGGTCTTTAGATGGGTAAAGTTTACTAACCAAGTTCCAAAACTTGTGCTTTCCTCAGCAAGATTTTCATTTTAAAGAGTCTTGCTCTTCTCCTCCTCCTTCTTCTTCTTCTCTTTCTTCTTCTTCTTTTTCTTCCTTTCGAATTTACTGTGTTTCAGTATTCCCAATACGATTTCCAATTATTATTATATAGTTTATAACTTTTGTTAGATTCTCTTGATTTTATCAATTTTGATATCTGTAGGGTTCTGTAGAAACAAAATCAGTCACCAATGTTTTTCTGAGTAACTACTGGACCTAGATTACGAAATATCTTAGACAAGATCCTTTGGAATACCATATATATATACAAATTCTGCACCTGCAAACTTAAAGACTTCATCCCATGGGGCATGTCCTGTGACTTTAATTACTCTTATTTTAAAAATTTTTGTAATCTCTTAATATAATTCAAAGCGGGCTATATCTAAATCTTTTGAGCTGTTCCACTGCTCCCAGCAAATGGTGGTCACTTCGGCAAGGTTCCAACACAACAGGCTTGCCAATATTTGTGGCATGTTTTTTAGCGCTTATCAATCGTGAACCTCGCACTTTCATCGATATGGCTCGTAACTTGTTGATAAAAACCAACATTATGAAATTGTGAACTTTATCGTTGACTTTTATTCGCTTTGCAATAACCTACATTGAAAACCATAGCAGGAAGGTTTTTTGCCCTCGCAATAGAAATTAGGAACCACTGTCTTCTCATTGACATATCTTGGTCTAGCAAAGGCAAATTCTCGGTGGAATTTTCAAACACCCAACCAGAACGAGCTTGTTAACTGGCTAACGAAACAAATGCTCTGGTGTGAGACTTTCAGACCTCGTGTTTTGGAGCAAGTCGTTGAATTTAGGAGAAACGTTAAGTGAAATGTCGCTAACGAGAATCGCCACAGCGAGATATTGTCTGAGATGGTGGTAGCTGAAAAACATAACATTTTTCTGTGAATCTCTGCTCTGTTCTGCACTGTAAATAGGCCCTTTGAATAATCATCTCCAGTCACTAGTGGGGTAAAGGGGAGGATTTCCAAAACTCCAATTTTTCCAGCTCATAATCATTTCTGCATGCGGCTAAAATTCACACGTTTAGATGTAAAAATTTTGGGGCAGCGTATGCCAAAAGATGTTGAATCTGAAAACTATGTTCACATTGGGAAACCTTTTTGAAAAAAGTTACCAGTTTTTTAGAGGATTGATTTCTCCAAAATACTTTAGTAGCCGGAGTTTTAATATCGCACTGACAAAAACTGTTGATTTTCACAAGGTGCGAAACAGACAAACCAAATGACTTTTGAAATATGAGAGATTAAAAATAGTAATTTACAAGAAATTAATTTCTGAAACCAGGGCAAAAAGAAAGCNTTCTTCTTCTTTTTCTTCCTTTCGAATTTACTGTGTTTCAGTATTCCCAATACGATTTCCAATTATTGTTATATAGTTTATAACTTTTGTTAGATTCTCTTGATTTTATCAATTTTGATATCTGTAGGGTTCTGTACAAACAAAATCAGTCACCAATGTTTTTCTGAGTAACTACTGGACCTAGATTACGAAATATCTTAGACAAGATCCTTTGGAATACCATATATATATACAAATTCTGCACCTCCAAACTTAAAGACTTCATCTCATGGGGCATGTCCTGTGACTTTAATTACTCTTATTTTAAAAATTTTTGTAATCTCTTAATATAATTCAAAGCGGGCTATATCTAAATCTTTTGAGCTGTTCCACTGCTCCCAGCAAATGGTGGTCACTTCGGCAAGGTTCCAACACAACAGGCTTGCCAATATTTGTGGCATGTTTTTTAGCGCTTATCAATCGTGAACCTCGCACTTTCATCGATATGGCTCGTAACTTGTTGATAAAAACCAACATTATGAAATTGTGAACTTTATCGTTGACGTTTATTCGCTTTGCAATAACCTACATTGAAAACCATAGCAGGAAGGTTTTTTGCCCTCGCAATAGAAATTAGGAACCACTGTCTTCTCATTGACATATCTTGGTCTAGCAAAGGCAAATTCTCGGTGGAATTTTTAAACACCCAACCAGAACGAGCTTGTTAACTGGCTAACGAAACAAATGCTCTGGTGTGAGACTTTCAGACCTCGTGCTTTGGAGCAAGTCGTTGAATTTAGGAGAAACGTTAAGTGAAATGTCGCTAACGAGAATCGCCACAGCGAGATATTGTCTGAGATGGTGACTTTTGAAATATGAGAGATTAAAAATGGTAATTTACAAGAAATTAATTTCTGAAACCAGGGCAAAAAGAAAGCAAACGATGAAGAAGGAAGTTAAACCGATGCAGAAAAATTAGGCACTAAAACACTTTCTTGGAGAAATTTATTTTCAATTGACTTAATAACTGAGGTACAGGTTATTCCATCTTCCACAAAGTTATAAATCCCCTTTTTGCATGGATGACCTGAAACCATTTGCAGGAAATGACCTTAGGCTTACAACTGTTAGTGAATTTGGTGGACATATCTCATGAAGTTCGAACTTGATAAGTGTGCGAAGGCAACATTTATGCAAGGGAAACCGCGAGAAAGCACTTAAATTAACCTTGATATTCAAACCACTATCAAAGAAAAAACCCGGAGTCAAGCTATAAATATTTAGGAGTGAATTAAGGAGACGGAATAGAGCCCGCATTAATGAAAGAAAAAATTAGAAAAGAATATTATCGAAGAATAAGGCTAGCCCTTAAAACAGAGTTGAACTCAAAGGATCGAATAGAGGCCATCAATACCATTGCCATACCAGTTATACAGTATAGTTTTAACATTACAAATTGGAAAATATCTGATATAAAGCAAATGGATAGAAAAACAAGCAAACTATTAACATCCAACAGGTCGCTTCACCCGAAAGCTGATGTTGATCATCTGTACTTACCTAGGAGGGAAGGTGGTCGTGTTCTTGTTCAGTTGGAACTTTGTTATAATACAACAACGGTAGCGATGAAACATTATTTAAATTCTCTGATGATTATATGATGCAGCTGGTTTTGCAACAGGAAAATAGTGAAAAGCTTCACTCCGTATTCAGAGAAGTTACCAAATTTGAAAATGACTTAGAAGTTGAACCAACAGTTGAAGATAAAGAGCTCCATGAAACAAAAGTAGCGAAAAAGTCAAAGAACATGAAAAAAGAAAGATCAAAGCAAGCTAAAGGAAAGATTGAGTCAGAAGGCTTTACATGGTCAGCATGTAATTCGAAGCCAAAACATTGATTTCGATCAACAAGCAGCCTGTCAGTACCTGAGGGGTGCAGGATTAAAAGCAGAAACTGCAGGCTTTATCATAGTTGCGCAAGACCATAGTCTCTTCACGTGAAACTATCAAGTGAACATCTTAAAAAATGGAGGAGACCCATAATGCCGCTTCTATGACAAATTTGTTGGAACAGTAGACCACCTAGTGTCTGGATGTTCCTGTCTTAATCCCCATCGAGTATGTCAAGAGACATGATAGAATAGGACAATATCTACACTGGGGTATTTGCAAACACTATGGTATTAACACCCACTAGAACTGATATGAACACCCTACCCAACCAGTAACTAAAGCCCAAAATATTACTTTCCTGTGGGACTTCTCAGTAAATACTGACAGAACAATTTAAGCGAATCGCCCAGACATTATTGTGAAAGATCACAGAGATAAGATCAGCCTTTTGATAGATATGAGTATTCCATTAGACAAAAATATAGCTGTCAAGGAGTTTGACAAGCTTAGTGAATATAAGGACCTCGAAATAGAGATTGAGAAAATGTGAAACCTCAAAGCAACGACTGTCCCTGTCATCGTAGGCGCCCTGGGCATAATAAAGAAAGGCACCCAAACGTTTGTCGAAAAATTACCAGGCGAACATAGCCTCCACGATATCCAGAAAATAGTTTTAGCCAGTACTGTTCACATTTTGCGAAAGTGTCTTTCCACATAGGGATTTTTTGTAGTTTTTTTTACTATGATGCTTTTATAACATTTCACGAACATTAAATGGACAAATAAATTTTCGCAGGCGAAATAATTTTGTTTTTTATCAATTTAATTACAAAAATATTTTTGTACATATTTATATTTTTATACTCATACAGCTTTTTTGTATACGAACCCATATTTTTTTACTTCAGTGTGGTGTGTATGGCTTACTCTAAAATCTTTGCTCGTTATCAATTGTATAAATTTTGTATAAAGATGCAAGATAAGGAAATACGTTAATAAGAATAATATGCGGCAGTAAATGAAGACCGGGGCTCTTTTAATGGTCATTGTACTGTTGTAAAACTATCCTTATTAGTCCTCGAAAGTTTAATAATCCTAATAGACCGTTGGTATGGTTAGCTAAAATTTCAATGTCATCCTTCTCAGCACAGTTCCTTGGATCACCACAAAAGAAACTAGAAAAATTGTTCATTTGGGTCATGAGAGTTATTATGGTCTAGATTTCACACAAGTGAAGAAATATGATCTTACCTTATTTGAACTTTAGATCACAGTAGTATCTCGAAACGACACCATGAGATATATCATCTTACATCACAAAATCTGAAATCAAATCTTATGAGTTGTGTGGGTTGTTTTTCATGTTGTAGCTGCCACCGAAGAGGCTATGGAGTAAGTGATGTCGATTTCTGAGTAATTGCGATTTCATAATGGGAAGGTTTTGCTTTTTAGTAGAATGCGGGCTTTAAAGAAATGGAAAGAGATACAGAAAACTGATAATTTTTCAGCTAGCACAGGGAGGGAAAATTATGTTATGCTTCAGATGATACTATTTAGTAGTTCAAATTACAATATGCTTTAAGGTATTCTAATGCCTTTTCCAGTGGCACCGAACTTCTGATGAGTCATGCTATTTTTGTTTGCCTTCTCAGATAAGTGTGTAACTATTTCGTTACTAATGTGTTTGGAAAAAAACTTTGCTTATTACATACCAGTAAAACCCTGATACGAAAGACCAGCTCCAGAACGAGGTAAGTACATATTGCAAGGATATTTCTAAAATTAAATGAAACAATTAACATACTTCTGCAAATCCTCTCAGAATTAATTTTGCCAACTATTGATTTCCTTCTGAACCAACCTTTCGTAACTTGTGGCATTTTTTTTGTTTCCTTTAAATGGCTTTCCTCTTACCTCGTATGATCTTTAAAGATACTGTTTTTTGTCAACTTTGATATCTCTTTTTTTATCATGTAAAAAATATGAAATTATTCAATTTTTGTTGTTAAGTTTTAGCTTAGCATGGACGTTGGTCTGTTTGTTTTTCACTTGATAACGATGTCCAGTTACTGTAGCTGGCTGGAGAATATCGTCATTCGGTAAACCTTTACCTTTCTTGTTTGTCAGCTTAAAACTTCGCAATGCTTAAATTACTTTGACATCTTGCAAAGTATAAGGGTTTTAATTTTTTTTACTACTTCTTTTGTTTCTAATTTGTATACTTTACACATCTTTTTTTACTGCATATTTATTTTCATCAACTTCATTTTCTTTTAATTTCATTTTTACAAATTAGCATAATTTCATCCACTTTAAGGTTTTTCTGGTTGTTTTTTAAATATTCTTGGATCATATTTTTACTTCTTGTTAATCCCCAGTTCAACATAATCACAAAATGGAAAGCAAAGTACCGAAAACCGAGCAAGAGATCATGGATGTAACTGCTGCAACCTTATTGAACTCAGAAGACATAAAAGTAAAATCTGGAATTCCGTTGTTGTATAGTGTTGAGGACAATCCAAGTTGGCCTTTAAGTGTAGCACTTGGAATACAAGTATGTTTACCTAGAAGACGTTTACCATACGCTTTACTTTGTAAATGGGTACTTCCATGAATTATTTTTTATTGGGGTTTGCAAGGAAAATTTGAAACACAGCTCTCTAAGTAGGAATTATTTTCCGAAGTATTCTCACCCTCCTTATTACTGCCCATCTTTACCGCTTCCAGTACTTTCCAGTCTCTTTCCAAAACTTTTACCCCTCGCGAGTATCACCTTTGTTTTGTGTCGCAACCATTGTCTCGCAGTCTGTGTTGTGTCTGTATACGTCTGCATATCAATGTATCTATTTGTTTTGCTCCGAGGGGAAAACTAAAAAGCCAGAGAGTTCCAGAATCTATCCATTTAAGGAAAAAATCTACATTCATAGAGAGAATTATTACAATTGGGAACAGCAGTTACACGGGAATGAAGACATTATAAGAAACAAGTCACACGAAATGTAACAAACGGAGCAGGTATCAGTAAAATACCTGCTCAGTGAGAACTTTCCAAGACACTTCCTATAATGATACAGTCGCTATGTTGAGGGGTATGAAAGATATTCAGTGAATACCTACTTTTTACCACGCACACAAAAATTAAATAAACCCTTTTAAAATTAATGGAAATAAACAACTTCCTACTTGCATTTAATTGTTAGTCAAAGGGTGATGCATCAAAAATATTTGCTTTGCGCTTTATTTCTGAGTCTTTATCAATAACTTGTTTTTCTCTGGATAAATTCCTTCCTTCTGTCGGCTGCTATGTTGTCCTTTGCATTGAAACAACAAAATAAAAAACCGGGACTATCTAACTTTGAAGAAATTGCTTAAATAATGAGCGGCCTTGGAGTGCAACGATTGAGAGAACGTAACGAGAAATAAATTCGAACTAGCGGATCCGTGTCACTCCAAATTTTCAGTATATAAGACTTGCTCCTTCTATTGCATATAAGATTATTAAGTTGATTTATGGGCAAAATAACCAGCTTCGCTACCCGGATAGGATATGGTATGTACACATGATAAATTCTGGGAAGATCCAAAATTTGTGGTCTAGTTCTTACTTTATCGGTCTGGTACTTTTATGTGTAATGTAACTTCAAATGATGACATTAAATATTGTTAATTAGTGTGTTTTAGCGACCGTTCGATAATATAAGTAATATTAAGAAATTATTTTTGATTTTTTACAATAAAGACGTGAAAAAAGAAATATAAAAGTATTTAAATTGTGTTTTAGAAGGGTACTTTTCATGCAGATAAAATAGTTAAGCATTCTGGAATAACATCCAGGAATTGCTTTAATGGACGACCAGCGGAAAAGCCTTACCAGAAATACCACTTTTCTGACAATACTTGCTGGTAATAGGCATTTGACCAGAGAGATTTAATTTTTCAGGAGCATCTTTGCACCTCATGGCAGTTTTATTAGCATATCTAGTAATTTTCTTTAACTGGTTATTTTAGAGTAATGTTTTAAGAGTTAACAAAAATTTTGATAGAGTTTTCAATTAACATTGTAGTAGATGTCTCCTAGATGCCTAAAAATATTTGAGTTCTGATAAATAAAATGTTTCGGAGGAGTCAGAAAAATAGTGGACAAGAAATCGTTTGAAAAATAAGTTGATAATTCAACTAAAAATAATTGATATCGATTTTTCACCAATGCTTTATTTCAGCAATATTTTACCCTGTTCGGAGGAAGCATTGTAATGCCATTTGTTCTTGCACATATCATGTGTTTTGAGTCGCAGAGTATTGTCATATCTGAAGTGATGGGCACTCTGTTCTTTGTTTATGGAATAAGCACTATCTTACAGACATTGCTTGGCATTAGGTAGGTACGTGGTACTTTATTCCTATTTAAGGCCTTTTGCCATTCTATTGACATTTAAAGTAAAGTTTGTCATTGGGTTGAGAGGTCACTGGCAAAACTCTTTAAACTTACAGTTTAAATGTGAAGAAAAGCTCGCTGTCTTTAAGAAACACTTATCTTTAAAAGCGAGCTATTCGGGGGACGAACCCCATTTTGTAATGGTTTATTCCAGATGGTAATCATCGATAGGTCAGAAACAGTACGTTCAGTATACATTTGTAGTTAAAATTATCTGCAAATAACATAGCCACAACAAGAGAGAGAGAGAGAGAGAGAGAGAGAGAGAGAGAGAGAGAGATGAGAAACAGAAAGAAAAACAAAGAGAAACAGATGCAAACACAGAGAGAGGAGGAGAAAGGAGAAATACAGCTTATTTTTCTTATTTAATATATTTCTAATATCTAGTAATACATAAACAACTTTTAGAATGATTTCTTGCTCGCCCTTCGTAACGTATTCCTAGGGTATTCCTAAGGTATTAAAAAAACCCAGCAATGAACCGGATAAATTACTTTATCATATGTTTGCCTCTTGTTGTCGCTAATCGTCATCGATAGATCTGGAGAAGTGGGTCCATTAACTGTGAATTACAAAATGCTAATTTGAACATGTATTGGTGATTACCGTAACACCTAAAAAATTGGACGAAATATTTTATTCGATTCAATGAACAACAAATCCTATGAAACAAATTGTCATCGATGAGAAAAGGTATGGAGATCGGGCGGCAGTACACAAAGCTGGCTTATTCTCCATGCTACAAAATTTTTAGATATTTAATTTTTGAGTATATAAAAGAGAATTTTTTAAATACTTTTTAGGGAAACCAAAGTATCAAGTCTTCCATAGTTAAATTTTAAAAAAAATGGAATAAAAGGTAGCAAATAGGCATTTCTAAAGAGTAGTGAGAATATTATCCCTATAAGTGCCTCTGTTCAAAGTGATCTTAATAGCAGAAAATGAAGCATATTTTTTTACAAAACTTACAAACTGTAGACTCTTATTTCCACCCACAACAAAACATGGCTGCACCGCCTGTTGTGGTACAAAAAAGGGAGGAGGGGGGGTTAAAATGGAATTAAAAATCCTCTGTACAAAATAAGATTATTAAGTATCAAAGGTCTCTCTTTTTTCTGTTGATGTTGACGGAGCAACAATTTTGAGAAAAAACCATCGACTGTTATCGGTGATTTGAAGAGTTTTTATGAAACTCTAAAGTCACTTTTAGTAAGCATTTATCCCTTACATTTTGGGGGAAATTAATTACTATAAGTAATTGGACAGACACAACAATTCTGAGCAAAGTTGAAGAGTTGCGTGCTTTGTGAGTAAGGAGTTTGGTGAAATGAGACTGGTAAACTGCCCTTCTGCACAATAATAAATATGAGTTTATTCAAAGTGCTTCTTTCCCTAGTTGGTTTGCTTTACCATGGATAATAGACAGCGACTGATATGCCTTTTTCTGCTTGGATTAAATGACTTTCGCTTGGCCCAACGTAAATAATCGGATGACAAGGTAAACCATATCGTAACGAAAATTGTAATTGAACTGACAAATGGAGAAATATTTTTTGGGTAATAAAGTCTTAGCATTTTGGTTTTCTGTTAGGATTTTTCTTTCTCATTGCCGCTGATAATTTTTTGAGTAGTAGTTTATGCAATTAAGTCATTTCAGTTCAACATGTAGAATATTACTACGTTTTGAGTAATTGTTTCTATTCTAAGAGAGTATACATTTTTTTATAAAGACTGCCAATCGTACAAGGGGGATCCTTCAGTTTTGTTGGACCAGCAGCTGCTATTTTAAATCTACCTGGTTACAAATGTTCAAGTCCACATTCTGTCAATGCGCAGAATAGTACAGGTATTTACGTTTATGTTATTTACTTTCTGTAATATTTGGGAATGTTAGAGTTGAGTTATTATTTTTCATTGTTCATTCCCACAAGGCGAAATATACTGGGTCTTTTAATAGCTGTAGTTTATTTGGCGACACACCACGACTACTGTAGACGTGGTATTCAACTATATATATATGCCTTTTTATTTTCCACTCCCTACTGATCTTAAGAGCTAATGATACTGCGTTGTGGTAGATCTCTTACTCAGGTAAGGCTAATTTACTTTGCAATCTGCGATTTTCTCTGTCGCTGCTAATTCATTACGTCCACAGCTGATCCCAATATCTCACTGCCTACTTCCCTACCCCAACCTGTATAGTGAATTTTAAAATATGGAGAACATTAAGAGGCTCGTATTGTTGTCCTTACGTGTCATGCACTAAAGCGTTGACAATTGTGCTTTTAAATGCCAATTTATCGTGGCATGTTCAAATATGTTAACTTTTGCTTGCTGTTTTCATCATTACCATCATCAAACGGAAGGATCATTATCAAGATCCGCCGTGACACGCCCAACAATTCTTCTCCACTTTTTTCGGTCTCTTGAATTATTCAGCATCGAGGCCATTGTCATTCCAGTCATCTCTTTGATGTTGTAGACCGAAGACTCTTGTCTTCGGTCTTCCTCTTCTTCTATTTCCTTCTAACATTCCTGCTAATATATCATGTCCAATACCCGTACTTCTTGCAACGTGTGCAATAAATGTTAGTTTTCTTTTTTGCAAATGAATGGAGCTCTAAAGTGCTGATCCAGCAACCTTTTCTAAAACCCATGTGTTTGTTTTCTTTTCTGCCTGATTCTTAGAATCCTCCTGAAACACCAAATTTCAAAAGTTTTGAGTCATTTTTTATCAGTCGTTTTGTAGCCCAGCATTCACAACCATACGTTGCAATTGGAAACACAAGAGTTGATAGTATACTTAGTTTTGATTTAAGGGATATTGACCTGTCCTTCTAGATATTATTATTGCCTTAGGTAACAATTGTACTATTAAACTCGTTCTACAAAATCCACTGACCTGCCGCTTACAATTTCACCTTGACCCTGGTACGGGGAGCAATGGGGTACTACCTCTTGCTCAGGGAAGACTACAGAATGCAGTATAATGTCATTACCCAGGATCCCTTGCTGTCTTAGTCCATTGTTAATCTCTCTCTCTCTCTCTCTCTCTCTCTCTCTCTCTCTCTCTCTCTTTCTCTCTCTCTCTCAATCAATCAATCAATCAATCAATCAAAGCAGTATCATCTGCATATCAGATATTGTTCACATTATGTTCGTTTATAATCACTCAATTTACCTCTTTGATTTGACTTCAGATTACTTCACGGCACAATGAAAATAAGGTTGGTGATAAAATGCATCCTTGTTAGACCTCTCTCTCTCTCTCTCTCTCGCTCTCTCTCCCTCTCTCTCTCCCCTCTCCTTAGCTCCCTCTCTCCCTCTCTCCCCCTCTTTCCGTCTCTTCCTTATGGCTACAAAGTTCATTTTCTATTCCAATTACAGCAGCTTGTTGTGATTGTTGTGAAGTGTAGATATTTTATTCATCGCAGAGTCTTTTCCATTGAGGGTTTATCAAGGATTGCAAACGTTTTTTGATTTTGAACTTTGTCGAACAGCTTCGAATAATAAATGAAACACCACTACAAATCCATCTGAACCTCAACACGTCGTTTAGTGACATAGCGCATGAAAAATATTGCATTAGTGGTTTCCTTTCCTTCAGTGAATTAACATTTTGTATGTTCAATTTCCACTCGTACACATCCTTTCATTTTTTTTCATTAGCATTTTCAACATCAGCTATGTAATGTGGCTCATTGATCAAATAGTTTGGTGTACCTACCTTGAATGAAACAGTATATTATCTGATAAGGAATTTGATTATCAAAGCAAGCGTTCCACTAGACTTCCTACAGCTCTTTTCGTAGATTCGTCTTGAAAAAAAAAAGATAAAGGACCGTTTACTTGGATTTATGCGAAGCGTTTGACACGCTAGACCACTGGTAAGCTTCTAGAAAAAATTAAGTCATTTGAGGTAAATGGTTTAGCTCTCACTTGGCCTTTTCTGTTTGAGAGATCGCAAGTTGTTCAGTTGGGTGAAGAACTTCTAAATCTCTGCAATCTAACATGTGGAATTCCCAAGGGCTCCATCTTGGAACCGATTCTGTTCTTGTTATTTTTCAGTGATTTCAAAGACTGTCTTCACCACAGTAATGTAATAAAGTGTGATGACGATACAGTGATATACCTTTCATCAAAATCCCCGATGAAATATTAAAACCAGTTAAACAAAGACCTCTCTTGTAACCACCCCCTAAAGAGTTTCATGAAAGGTAAAACAGAGTACATGCTGCTTGGCACTTCATAACCCATGACTAATGTTGCACCCGATTCGAGATATCTAAAGCTGTTTTGCAATGGAGGAAAAATCAATGTCACTCAGCCATACAAATATTTTGGTACAATTCTTGATCAACTTAATCTTGCTGCAAACTTTGACCAAAAGTTAAAAAATGGTCTTGGTCTGATGCGCACTGGGAAGCCGCAAATGCTGTCTACACAAGCGCTATCATTCCCGCCTTTACACACAGCTGCATAGTTCAAGTGGACCTCACAAGAGCCCACCTTTAGAAACTGAAATCGACAGAGGTACGGGTCTTCTCTGTACTAAAGTCAATATTGTGCAACTTAAAGCACGAGATTGATGAGAAAGCTATTTTAGTGGTTAGAAAGTGTGTGCGTGTGTGCAGATTTTAGATACCATTTTGAGATGAATGAGCACAATGTAAGGGTACGGAACAGAGATCTTCTTTTACATAATCCCAAAGTTAAAGTAGAGTTTGCTAAGGATGGGTTATTCTTTATGGATGTGAGGTTATACAACTCACTAAAGATATCAGAGAAAGTGCAACTGATTTTGAAAACATAGTAAAGTGATTTTGAAGTAAATTTTTGATTGGCACAATTGTTTATTCTGATTTTTTTACTTATACTTTGTTAAATTAGTTTTCTTTTCAGAAGGTCAGAAAGACACATGTAAATAACAGTTTTATAAGCTGAAATCTACATATCCTTTTAAAATAGTCATAATGCATATATACAAACAAAGCTTGAAAATAACCGTTTCTCTATTAAATTAAGAATATTATCACTCATTCATTTCTGTTTTACTTTAGTTTTGGTTTCAGGTATCATCTCTTCGGGAGTTTTGTTCAAGGACATCTGGCATGGTTCTCTACTCTTCTTCAATTTTCTCTGTTTCATATGTTTGTAATTTTTTCAAAAAAACTTCCAGTTGAAACTTACTTCTCACATCGAAATTTTAGTTGCTGTTTAGTTTTTTGTACTTCAGTTTTACTAATCTTATTTAAACTTCAGCCATTACCAGATTATGGTCACTATTAATATTTGCCTCCGGGTAGCTGTTGCTTTGCTTCACTGAATTAAAAAATTGCTTGTTAATCTTTATAAAATCAGTTTGTTTGAATTTGGACCTTGGCATATTTTCTTTGCTTGTGATTCATGAGCCAGGCATTACTTATAATCAGATTATTTGCCTAACATCTCTTAACGTTTCCTTCAAGGGGACCTGCACAGCTCTGAACGAAGATCTTCGACAGTAGCTGCTATCTACAAACTTCAGCTTATAATATGAATTTGACAGTTAAACAACGATACTTTTAGGGCATACGTATGAATATATATATATATACGAATATATATACGAATTTTATCCAGGTAATTTCTGAAGATAATGCAAGTGTTAAAATAATAGAATAAAACACCAGTATTCAAACTCTTGAACTTCTACTGTTGAGTAATATAAGGCACAGTAAAAATGCAATTTGTACCATTCAAATATATTAGAATGAGGAATTCCAACAGTTATCGCTCTCTCGCTCTCTCTCTCTCTCTCTCTCTCTCTCTCTCTCTTTCTCTTTCTCTCTCTCTCTCTCTTTCTTTCTCTCTCTCTCTCTCTCTCTCTCTCCCTCTTTCTCTCTCTCTCTCTCTCTCTCTCTTTCTTTCTCTCTCTCTCTTTCTTTCTCTCTCTCTCTCTCTCTCTCTCTTTC
>RDPX01000020.1:442391-480372 GCA_003991215.1 Morbakka virulenta | reverse complement strand
GTTTACTTTGAGAAGAGCCGACCTGATGAAGGTGGAGGTGGAGGTGGAGATGATATTTGCTGTAGCGATACGTACACGTGTTTTTTTATGAAAATTGTTTACTTTGAGAAGAGCCGACCTGATGAAGGTGGAGGTGGAGGTGGAGATGATATTTGCTGTAGCGATACGTACACGTGTTTTTTTATGAAAATTGTTTACTTTGAGAAGAGCTGATCTAGTACTTAAATTCTAGCACTGAACTCATCCTAGAAATTGAATTCAAACGATGACAGAATTTGGTGTTTTAAGAACATATGCACCAGTTTAGTTTTAACTGAGTAACTTAATACAAATGATTACTAATTCAATTGAATTAAAAGAAAATACAAATTTTACCATGTTATCAATTTCATGTGAATAAATATTTTTATCAGTTATATGTCAAAATAAATTTCAAAAGTAAAATTTAAGAGTCTGATGTTGCTTTAGATTAGAAAAGACGATGTATAGCATGCACTCTACTCTTCTTTCAATAGTTGTAATATGTTTTGTTTTTAGTATTCATTCTCCTGTTTTAAATCTACCATTAAAGCAATCTGTCGTGATTTTCTTAATGTTTGTATGCGCCTCTCTCGATTAAATTCTTACGTTCATTTGTTAACACTAAACTAGGAAGAAAGCTTACGGACACAGAAAATGCAATGTAGGAATCTGTGGTCTTATTTAACTTTTTAAAAGAAATCCCGTACTAAACTTATGGACTGTCATTATTGTTATTTTTAAGTAAGTAATGTATTCTTCATAATATGTTTTGTATATTGGCTTTGATGACGTTTGCCTTCTTTTTAACTGTACCGTCAGAGTAGCCCTTAGCATTTTGATACATGTTCTAAGTACGCCCCTTGTCGTTTATCTAAACTTTGTCAGTACCTCTTTCATTGTTCACTGTCAAGTGGGTTTTTTTTCTTTCTCGGTATATGAAGCATAAATCATGTGAAAACTTTTGTTTTTATGCACAAGTTCGGGATTCCCTAGGAAATCTGCTTTGACAGTTGTTTAAGTGATGGCCATTGATCTGTCATGGATTGTAGCTTGGTGGTTAATAGCCGTAGTAACTCTGATGTTTAGAATAACGAACAAGCCTATTTTAACAAATAGTGTAACTAAATCTAGCTAAATCAATTTCTGTCAAAAAACACCGTGGTTACCACCAAAGGAGTAGATGAAATATAATACCGTTATTGACAAGAAAAAATATATTGTGGAAGCCAACTTTGTGTCAGGAACCAGCCAGAACTGTTATGAGAAACAAGTTTTATCGGGGTACTTTTCGCCAGAGAAAAATCAAGTATTTTTAGAAGTCTGGTACATGTTATATTACTCAAAAGCTCTCTCCAGCAAAATGAGTTGTTTCAAGATGACAGTATAATTACCTAAATGTTCTGTCTTGACGTCATTTGTAAGGAATGCAGTAGTAGAGAAATATTTCAGAAAAGAAATGATTAAAAATTACACACTTCTTTTAAAAGAATGTTGTTAACAAGGTTTTCTATATTTTCTCTAACTCGGGTGGATCTTGAAGATCTCAATGCAACATTTTCTTGAAAAATAAAATTTGATACCTCTCAACAGGAAAAAATTGATTTTTGTGACATGCAGGTGAGGTAAAAATATACTTGCAAATCGGAAGTCTTTGGAATTAGCAGCTCCTGTTTTCGTAAGGAGCATCGTTAGCCATTATTTTATGTGCTTGTCTGTTTTACAAAAAGAAATTTTTGATGTTGTCAGTGGGACTTTCTGAATATCTCCCTCCCTTTAATGAAAGTACACAGTTTATGTAAATTGCTATCATTGGTAAATATTAATCAATTACAATACGTTACTATTTCACATTGGGAAACAATACCTACAGATCAAATAATTTACATAAAGAACTATTGCAAAGGTCAGATATTTCATTCTTAACCAAATGTAGAGTTAAAGAATGTGGCTTTGGAAGATACAAAGACCAAATAAGATAATGTCAACTTTCATGGCGCTTTCAATGACGTTAAAAATACCACTAAGAATTTGGTTTGAATACTAAGAATTTTTGGCTCCTTTAATCTTGCCTTATACCAATTTTACCCTAGTCGCTGGTAAGTAGAATTAAACTAGAAGACGCGTAAAAAAAATTGAAATTGAATTAAAGTAAAATTAGAATGGTATTGGAATAGAATTGGAATGTGATTGGAATGGGATCAGAATAGAAGTAGAATAAAATCAAATGAAAATAAAATAGATTAGATAAGATAAAAAAGAAATAAAGATATTAAAACCAATTGAATTTAGTCTTAGATAGATGGCATTAAGAATAGAGAAATTGTGATAGAAGTAAAACCTTTATTTTCACAAACATTAATCAACCAGTTTAGCATGTTAAAATGCAGCGCGAAACATTAAAACGCTCATAGTGTGTTTGTTTTGCTATCCCGTCCAATGACCATATGATTTACATATTTTTTCACAATCCACCCATTTGTACAGGAAGATATAATCCAAGCGATCAGTTATGTGATAATTCAGTTTGTTAGAGGGAAGAATGATATCCGGTCTTTAAATCAAAGATGACTTAAAATGATGATAATGATGTTGCTGAAGGTGATGTTTGTGTAAATGACACAAAACGTCTGATAAGACTGATGGTTTTAACCCTGGGTATGTACTTACAGCCAATAGACTAAGGTTACCAGATAGTTCCTTTCCTAATAACAATGATGATAATAATAAAATGGTATCAGAAATGGTGTAATTAATACCAACAAAATCGGTTATTGCAAAACAACCAGAAAAAATTATTTGAACTATTAGAAGGTGTAATTATGAATCATCAAAAGCCGATCTTACCCCCTACGTTCTGGAAGGGCATCTGAGACAAGGATATGGATAAGGTTAAGCATAATGATAAAGGAAAAAGAAGTAACTAATTATAGACCCATAACTTGCTTGCCTATTACATAGAATCTTTCTACTAACATTCTCTCTGAAGAAATTTATAACCATCTTGATACCAATAAATTGTTACCTGAAGAGCAGAAGAGCTACAGAAAAAGGAGTAGGGCGACAAAGGCTAAATATCTGATGTGTATTGTATTATATTCCTTATAAAACAACCAAAAGCAACTATAAACCAAGAAACTATTGATTACCTGGATAGATGGATAAATTATCCGAGATTGTCGCACCATGTTAAATGCTTGTTTACAATTAAAAAAAAGAGAATTTGGTAAAAATAATTAAACCTTGCATGATAAGAAAAATGATAGGCGAAGGGAATATATCTCCTCTATATCAAATGTGTTGGGAGCGGGATGAGACCGTATTACATGTATTATCAGAGTGCACCACTTTAGCCTAGAAACAGTACAAGGAATGAAGACATCATGCTGTCTGTAGAGTTATCGAGTGACAACTGTGCATTAATCACCGATTAGACCACGCAGACAAGTGTTATGAGCACAGACCAGAAACTGTGGTAGAGAATGAGGGGATCAAACCTCAAAAGGGTTGTTTAGGAGTTAAGAGCCCATTTTCAAGTTGCCAATCTTTTACCTCTTCTGCTCTTGCATCAATTCTAAAATACCCCCAATTTTGGTAGTGGCTCTTAAAGTTTTCAAAGATCATCTAGTTATCCCGAGGAATGTCTACAACATTTAAAGTCAGATCCCGGACTGGTGACCAGTACAGATTGTGTGTTTTGGTCTGTATGTCGTGAATCGCCACCTCTACTCCAGTGATCTCTGCATGTGTTAAGTTGTTATTTTATTCCTGAGTAGGATGAGCACACCTCCCTTTTCTCTTCCTTGCCTGTCCACTCTGAAGGTGTGGTATTCACTTGTTATAAACCTTTTCAGATTCAGTGAGGTGAGCTTCCTGGATGCAGGTTATGTCAATGCCTGCAATAAGACGTCGTGCAGTAATTGAGAGCTGCTTCTTGAGATAACTTCTGCATTGCACCGTAGCAGTCGTACCGGCTTTTCCTTCTCTTGAAACCAATGACAGTCGTTTTTGCCCTAAACCCCCCCCCCGCCTCTTTCCCCTACGGAACAATGACCGCCAGTGTTTAGGGTGGGCCCCGTATAGACACGGAGCAGGAATTTTCCACCCAGGTGAGTCCCCAGCGGTAGAGCACTACATCTTGAATCTCATTCATTGTCAGCTACCATGTAAGCGTAGCTGCTTTGTGCTACCATTTTCCGCCTGACAGATCAGACCCAGAAAATCCGGCTTTAGTTTGCATTTACATCAGAGTTTTTCCTCTACTAAATTGGTTGCTTTATTGTGCTGTCGAGTACAATCTACCCGTTCTCCTGGATGGCCATCACACTTTCTGCATCCGTCTTACTGCCCTTCCGCTATCCAGGTAGCTGTGCTTTTGTTGCCGGGTTGTGGGCATATCATCCCTTCTGCCAAATCTGTAAAACTCCTAAGAAGCTGAATGTGGCCTCACAGGAGTGGTTGTAGAATCAGAGATCTTTTTCTCCAAAGAAGATTTACATTTGTATGTTGAAGTTGTTTCCAACCCTGCCAAGTTATCCCGCCTGGCATTCTGGAGCGCACCGAAGCAGTCTCTGTGAGAACCCAGTCTACATTGGAAAGGTCCTGGAATGGACATATTTGTAAAGTGAGAGGCCATAGCAATAAACTTACTGCTTGGCAAGCCATATAATGGCTTCGCAGCGATCAGTATACCATGGAAAAAGGGAGGTTGTCGAGTTGCATCCTTTCCTTTTCCAGGCAACAGGGACGTCCAGCCACAGGCCTCAATCGGTGATGGTTTATATGTCTTTACGCTTTTTTGAATTTTGCTTTGTCTGTATTAGTCTGCTTTGTCCTTATTTATTTTAATTGACTGTTAATCCAAAGAAAATATGCTTGTCGCAAACAATTTTTTGGACATGTTGAATATTGTCTTATCTTCTTTTACAATCAAGTGTTCTCTTTTGCAGTTAATACTTTGCAAAGTTGGTGATTTCATATATTAGCAGCAGAGGGATATCACCTAAGAAGCTGTCTGTTCTGATTAAATCCATCTTACATTTTGATGTCTTTTAGGTTTCCTGCAGATCAGGAAACACGAAACCTTGGGTTATAAAAATGAGGTGTTTCAAATGCCATCACAGGAAATACTCCTGTATCTGTAGTGATCACATCCTTACAACCGATGATAAGGCACACTCCAGGTCAGCTCTGATCTCGCCTGGATCCCCTTACAGTATAATCCGTCTTTCATAAGTTTCCAAAACACCGAATACGGTAAGCACCAAAGATAAAAAGGAAGTTGATTAACATGTAAATGTGACAGCAACATCGTGTTGACTCTATGCTTTCTTTTTACCTCACTGCTGTAAACGCAGAAAACACGTACAGCATGTTCATATGTATCGCATTGCTATCAGTTTTTTATCAACCCCGTTTTTCATGGAAACTGTACTTCACCTTCTGCCCCTTTTTTCAAGGATTAAATTTTTTGTCATTGGTGCTGAATAATATGTTGAGAATATATTTTGCATTGTTATGTTGAATAACAGAATACTGTTTCATATGCTTTTATTTTCAGGAACCAGCTGGTTGGTATCAGGAATGTAAGTTGGTATTGTTTCTATATATTTTTTTTCGTTACCGTATTTATGAATTTTTTTGAACCTGCTGTCAAATTCTGTAGACATTTGCTCATCCAGTTGTCGACGTTTTATTTTTATACATCTACATTTATTGTGTTATCTTTGGTAAATGAGCTTAAGTTTTCCCGTTCTGATATGAATAACGTAATCATGACTAAAAACACAAAACAAACGAAGTCAGTATTTTTGATGAGACAGAATAGTGATAAGAAGCTCAAAGCTAGGTTTCCAACTCCCTCTAAGTTGTTTGGTGATAAGTGAGGTAATTTGGTATACAACCACCATTTTTAAAGGTGACAAAAAGCTAGCTACGAAGAGGATTTGTATAAAAACGTACTTTTTACAGTAGGAAATAAGAGTTGCAACGTAAGCGCTGTACCTAAAAATAGGTGTGTATCACATCATTAGAACACTGAGTTTCTGGTATGAAATCATACAGTTTTCTTTCATTTCAATAGGTACGTCCAATTCTTCCTTCTTCAATTGAATACCTTTAAGTTGCCATTAAAGCTGCCATGTACCTCATTACTTTTTATTCTTCTCAGTCATTTAAATTGCCACAAACTACTCTCTTTTTAACTTTAGACCCATTGGAACATCCCACATTCCTTGTAATTTATTGCCATTTTTTCTGCCCTTACAAAATTCCGTAATTTTTAAGGTTTCATTTTTTCATTTTCAGTGTAGAGAGGTTTTTTCAAGCATCGAGTAACTGCCCTTCCTATCGACCTAAATAATAGGAGGCAATTCACTGTGAAAATCAATAGTCGATAATAAAGGATATTTTAGTGTTGAATTGGTTGAACCTTTTGAAATGAATTTGTTGTTTCTCTCAGTTTTTGATATCGGCAATGCTGAATTCATAATGAAAACATTTTGTTGTGTCAAACACTGCTGGTAGAGGATAAATAATTTTTTGTAGCGCTAATATTTTTGAGGTAGTGGGAAAATTTAACCACAACGTAAGAGCACGCTGGCAATATCACTGTTAGGGTAAGTTCACAGACCTACATCTAGATTACAAGATTATCAAGTTTCGTATGAATTGGCCTAAAGCTCACTTAAATAACACAATGCGGTGAAACTGGGTAAAAAAGGTGAATTGAGATGAAGATGAAGAATAAAATATAACTATTACACACATATATATATAAATTCAAATTTAACTGATATATATTTTGTTAGTAATAACCACCACCCACAGTATAAAGATATTTAGAAAACTAGTATTAAAGTGCAACAGTATGTAATTAATTTCGTTTTGTTTTAAATTTGTTGTGATTATTTTGCTGCCATACACGATGGCCACCAAATTATTAATTTGCCTCAGTTCAAAGGCATGAGTTGGGGATTTGGACTTATGATTCCAAATCCTTGGAAAGCAATCCCTTTAAGTTTAAAAGAGACGAAGTGTCCTTTGGGAGTCTTAGGTCATCTAATATTTATTTTCGTGGTCAGCATACACAGACTTGGCACACGACGAAGTGCTGGGTATACTAAGATTTGTCGCACACTATGTTATGATCGTAGATCGCTAGTGGAGTTTCTTGAGACATGGTGTCCGCAAGACTCCTCAAACTTCAAGAACTCACCGACGCCCTTGTAGACTGAAGTAAGGTAGTTTTCTGCAGTTTGACTATTCTGGTTTTCAACCCGAGTTCTCCTAACCACTTTTTTTGAAATTTTGGTTGGGTACCCAGAGCTCCTATGATGATCGGAACCATCTTTACCGGGACGTTCCATAGCTTCTTCAATTTCCTAGCTAAGTCTTAGTATTTAAAAATTTTTTCCTGTTCCTTTGCATTTACTCTAGAACCGTAAGGTGCTGCAAAATCTATAATTGTATACTTATTGGTGTCTTGATCGACAACAATCATATCAGTTCTGTGTCTCAATGATATGATCAATTTGGACATTAAGGTCCCAGAATATTTTTCATTTTTTATTTTCAATTACTGCCTGAGGATTGTGGTCACACCATTTAGGAGATACTGTTATTCCATTAACCTGACACCCCCCCCCCCAGTGGAGTCTTTTATCAACCTAATCATGCCTCTTTTTATTTTCTCTCTGTGCAAGCTTAAGGCATTTGCAAAGTATATGGCTGATTGTTTTATCACTCTGATTGCATATTCTACACTTGTTGTTTCTTTGGCTTTTGTCAATTGTTGTTTTGACATGGTTTGTTCTAATGTATTGATTTTGTGCTGCAATTATCAAAGATTCAGTTTCACGTTTCGTACATCCATCTTTCAACCATAGCCGTCTTTTCTCATTAAAAATCTCATTAGTTTGTCTTACAAATTGTAGAAAAAACCATTAACTTCGGAGATATTAGAAACTTTAATTTTTGATAGTAAAAAGTTGACCTTATTGAGTTTAGTGGTTATTTTGGCCATTTGGATTCCTCTCAAAGGTAGTAGCCGTTCTCTGGTATTGTTCAGGACTATCTTACGTTTTTGGAGAATTTTTTCTTCTTCAACACTGAGCGTGCAATGAGGTATTTTCTTAGGGAACTCAGTACTATGACCAATGTCATCTGACATCCCACAACCGTCAGGGATCAACAATTTCTTCAATATTTTCAGGTTAAGCATTAACATTAAGGTCGATACCTTCTTCTAATGCAATAGGCGTATCACGCGATTTACCATAGGGGGAATCTTTGATGTTCCTTCTAATTTCCTCTAATTCTCTGAGAACAATTTCTTTTTGATGATATTGGATTTATGGTCTATAACCTCTGTACAGTAATATCAAACGTACCTTTACCCTTCCAGATCTCTTGCATTCTCTTTCTATATCATCTCCGTTTAGGACTACTCAGAAACATAACTGCTTTATTTTCTTCATGTGACCATTTCGTACGGACCCTTCGTGAAGCAGCATCAGGATGACGACCGGGTTTCCGCTCCTGTGCCGAGGCACACCTCCCATGCGAGGAGCTTTCACAATAAGATCCAGCTCCATTAAGCTGTTTTTTCCGTTAATTGAATAATTCTTTTCACTCATAAAGAGGGTAGTGGTGATGATCGAGACACCTTCTTTTGGGAAGCCGCTAACCAAAGCTGAAGATCCAACCCTAACCATGAGACACATTTACATCCCGCCAGACGTCAACCTGGAATTTTCAACTGCGGTTGGTTTATTGTTCTGAGTTTTCTTTCTCATAAAACAATTGCCAACCAAGGCTTACGACCTCGTCGTCATATGTTCAATGTTTCACTTCTCGACTTTAGTTCTTGATGTCGGAAAATTAACTTGAAAACAGGCAGCAACAAGCCACCAGAGGTTTCAAGTTTACTTTTCCAGTGTCTTACGACGACATTACCTTTCTTAGAATATGTACTGATCCTAATGTTGGGAAACCCCCTTGTGTTGCCGTGGCTACAGACTACATAGGGAAAGTACGTGCTCTAGTTTCCATACGTGCCGTCAAGTTAAGTCTTTTACTTAGGTATTTGTATTTGGGCTCAGTGATGTTTTAAGAGTTATTCGTTTTGGAAGATATTGCTGCTTCACACATGGCCATCTTGCTTCCGTAGCCGCGTAAATAAGTAGTGTTGTTTCCGTACTATTATTGTTAGTTATTTTTATTCCTTTTTGGACCATAAACTTTAATGGACAGTCACGTTTAGTTTCTTCTTTATTGTTGTAAATTAGCTATAAATAAGATGCATTTGTAAGTGAGATTGAGTAGGCTTACAGAACAGATCTGACTCACGAGCAGTCATTGAATTGTATAGGGATCGTCGAGATCGCCTTGATTGTCTTATTAGATTGTTAATTTATCGTAACGAGTGAATGGTTAGTTCCAGATTGTAGGGATTTTCTTGTATTTATCATTGGATTCTTGTATATTTACTCTTGTATATATCATTACATTTCATTTTTGTGCATCTTCAATAAATACAGTCCTCTAGAAAATTGGAGTCTTTTAATCTTTTCCAATCCATTTAAATCAGCTACCACCTTTCACAACACCTAACAATGCTGTTTTTGTACAACTTCCATTTTGATGTTTTCATCGCAATCCTTCAAATGTGATTCTAGCTTCTTACTAACCATACCCAACGCACCTGTAACAACAGGAATCACTGTAACCTTCTTTAGCTTCCATAACCGTGTAATTTCATCCTTCAATGGTTGGTATTTCTCAATCTTTTCCGTTTCCTTTACATTTACCCTTTTGTCCCCAGGAATGGCAACGTCTATTATTTTAGCTTTTTTTGTTCTTTCACTTATCATCACAATATTAGGTTTTCTAGCTTCGATGTGTTGGTCGCATTGTGTCATCATGTCCCTTAACAGTTTGTGTTCTTCATTTTTGCTACAACCATCTGGCTTATGGCTGTACCACTCGTTCGCCCGTTCTAAACCTGCCGTACGACACATTGCCCAATGGACATATCTTGCCATATTATCATGACGCCTTTTATATTCTTTCTGTGCTAACTTGGAGCACTCACTTACGACATGGCTGACACTCTCATCCCTCTCGAAACACTTCCTGCATAAAGGTGTCTCTGCTGTTTTTTCAATGTGGTATTTGAAATAGTTCTCAGTGATTGCTCCTGAGCNACAACCATCTGGCTTATGGCTGTACCACTCGTTCGCCCGTTCTAAACCTGCCGTACGACACATTGCCCAATGGACATATCTTGCCATATTATCATGACGCCTTTTATATTCTTTCTGTGCTAACTTGGAGCACTCACTTACGACATGGCTGACACTCTCATCCCTCTCGAAACACTTCCTGCATAAAGGTGTCTCTGCTGTTTTTTCAATGTGGTATTTGAAATAGTTCTCAGTGATTGCTCCTGAGCACTACGAATCAACGCCTCAGTGGTACTTTTCAAGTCTCCCTTATTTAACCACCCCCAAGTCTTATCCCAATCAACGGCTCTATTCTTTTCTAAGATTTGTCCATGCAATCTTTTCTCCTTCCACTCTCTTATCATCTTAACCTTTTTCTCTTTCTTAAAAGCTTCTGGGTCCTTACATCCTTCTGTTTTGAAAATACCTTGATTTTTAACCATCTGCAACATCTCCTCTCTACCATTTTAAACGTACCCTGCTAAATTATTTTTTTTAGCTCTTACGCATTTCTCGACACTAATCAGTCCTTTTCCACCCTCTTTTCTCTTTACATACAACATTGCAACGTCAATTTTTGAATTTTAGCTTGTGTGCATGGTCATTAATTTTCTTGTCCTCCTATTAACCTTTTCTGGTTCGTTTTTCATCCAATTAACGATTCCTGTACCGCATCGCATTAGTGATACAGCCCAGCTGTTGATTGCTGTTACCTTATTTCGCCCGTGCAATTTTGATTTTAAAATTAGTCTAACCCTCCTAAGGTACTCTTTCCAGAAAGATTCTTTAACTATATCCTTAATCTTATCCGACTCAATAATACCAAGGTATTTGCAACCATTCTTGTCGACTCAAAAGGGTACCATTTGAACCCGGAAAAAAACCGAAAAAGAAAAGAAGCAAAGAAACTGCTGGGAGGAAATTACTTTATTCTTGTTTTACAAAATCTGACTGAAGCATTTGATCCAGTTTAACCAGTCCAATTTTGCCTCTAAATAGCAAGGTGATTTTGGCAAGATACTTTTGAGCTTCATACTAGATCTAGATTTACTGCTTGTTTGATCTGATGCAAGGGATAGGATAATTTCTTTTGAAAATAGGGAAAATTCTTGAAAAACCCTGGCTTTTGATGATTATAGTATTTAATGAGTAAGATTTCCAAATGTTTAGGCGTGGTTAACAAACAGAAAGTCTTTTATTTGTCACTGGTACAACGCTACATGGATCTTTGGTCCAATCCATTGGACCTTTATCACTGATGGGTATTTGATAATATGTAATATCAGTTACTAATAATTTTGCCCGAGATCCTTAGTTCTATTTGTGGCTTAGAATGAAATATTTACAATGTTTTAAGTATGCAGATTTTTGGTATATTTTAGAAGCTGTATTTTTCTTTACTTTTAGAACTATCTTTCTCGTCCTTCTGTTTACATTGTATCTTGCCGAAGTTCCTATTCTTTTTCCATGGCGCGGAAGAAAGAAAAGATTTAAATTTGTTCGAATCAAAGTTTTTAAGCTATTCCCGGTAAGTGAACGACGATATTCTAAATACTCCACTTCACTGTGTGTGTGACGTGTTAAACCGATGTGTGAGGTGTTACGAAACTCAATTGCAAAATCAATTTGTCTTTGTAAGGTTCAGTTGTCACTAACTAGCTGTCGATTATCACCAGATATCTGTCGATTAGAGTAAGAAACGTTCCGATTGGTGAGCTTTTCAGTATGCTAAACTGCTCTTTACTATAATGGAAACAAATTAAGAGGTGAACCATTTTATACGATGCCAGTCGAACCTTAAGAGCGGGATACCCTCTTGCGAAGTGCTAGTTCTCGATCGGTTATTTTACGTTGTGGAGTCTAAGGATAGTGCCTTGTGCTTTGGTATTTTAAAGATCAAGAAATACCCAGTAAAATTACTTCTATCATTATTTTGTTCACACTGTTTATGACCTGGCAATCAGTCGTCTTTCTTAATATATTTCTTTACGGATACGTTGCGGATCTAACCTGTGATAAGGTTATAGGTTTGCATATTGCAGCCACTGATGTGACAGCCATCAATTGAATGAATAGCATATTTCCAATTATCGTCATCTATACACCAACCTATTAACATGAAAAAAGTATTATGACTGAAGAATAGTGGTGCATTTTGGACGTTTTTTACTCTGTTTTTTTCCGTCGTTTAATGTATATTGGGTGGTCTTTTCCATGTTCAGTTAGTACTAATTTTAGGTTTAGTTTTAATGAAATTTGTCTATTTGATAGTTGCTTTTGGCTGTGCTGATTAGCTGGGCATTCTGTAGCATTTTGACAGCCTCTGGAGTGTTCACTGACGACCCAACAAAGCCAGAATATAAAGCCAGAACTGATGTAAATATTCAAGTCATTAGGGAAGCAAAATGGATTCGCATTCCCTACCCAGGTAAACATGCCGACTTAATGGAATACATTTAATGTAAGAAACCTTCTATAAAACTTGGGTAGTAGAAGACAAGAAGAAGAAACGAAAAACTGTTTGACTTGCATCTCATGTAAAACATAACTGATCATATTCGTTTTATTCATGGGTAGATCTAGCAATCCAGTATTATCATAAAGAAAGGTATACGTATCTCAATTAAAAATTAATGGTATGACAAAGTGGAAATCAAACTAACAATATTAGCCATTTGTTATATATCTTTCTACGTCCAAATTTGGTATCTTATTTAGCAGCCTCTATCTATCACGAAACATATTGATGCTTTATAAGTCGAATAAACAACAGAAGTTTAATTTCTTTTCGTTTGAACAATAGCAAGTAGCTGGTTACTCAGGCAAATGTAATGGTATGTCTTTAGTTGTCAGCTGTTCCGTTTCTCTTTTGAATGGTCTTGAGAATGAAAAAGCTCTTTCTCTGCCTTGCTGCCAACCAGTTAATGCTTCTCCAATGGAAATATCATAATCACAAGGGAAACAATAACTTAAAAAATCCAAGAGTTAACAATAAACCGAAGCAGGCATGGTCCCCCCTTAACTCAAACAGAATGTAGAGACAAAAATGAGACTGTCACTTTCGGTTAATGAGTAAGCAGCTGACATTTGATATGAAAGGTCAACAACAATCAGGCCTTTGTTTTAGAGCTCCGCTAAAGGAGAACCATGAAGTTCTAATTTTGGTACTGGCTCCCTCTTTTCTCTTTTCAGCAGTTGACATTTACGGAGATCATTTAGTGTTGTTGAAAGTACAAATGCAAATTTGTTGCAGGAACAAGTGTTCAACTGTACCATACAATTCATGTATATATATATATATATATATATACATGTATATATTCAGTAATATTCTGGACCTACGTTTGTATGGCTCTGGGTTAAGGAAGGAAACTACAGATGTGTGGCTTATCATGAATTGTAGGATACTGCAAACCGGTGACATAAATTTTTAGCAAATTTAGTTTAAAAGAGAAAAGAGGGATTCATATTTGAAAAGAAGTAGGAAGAAATCACGAGACTACTCTGATAAATCGTAAGCTTAGCTAATTGAATATGCATGGAACGGATTAAAGCTTACTCGACGCGATTTGATATGAAGAAGCGTCAAGGGTTTTTACTACTGAACTAATAATACGATAATCTCTTGATCAAGAGTAGATCATGTTAATAGCCTTTTCAGCTTTGCTTTACGACTTCTTAATCAACTATCAGTTCATTCGAAAATCCCTAAGAATATGCAAAGCTGAGGAATGCTTCGATTTTATTGTTGTCGTTGCCCGAAAGAAAGGGTACTGTCTAAAGCTGATACTGGAGTAAAGGGGTTTTTATTTCAGGATTGGACCGACATAATAGTAGCACATGTTTTTAATTTTTTCTGACTAATTTTAGGCTAAAATTTCCAAATCTGACCTCCAAAACTCTCTAACGCCTACCATTGTTCCAGTACAGCATATGCCTACTTTTTGGTAGAAGTATACATATAGGCCAATAATATTTTTATTTTAATAAACTGAAGATATAAAAATAGACACAAACAAACCATAATTAATGATACAATACATATCAAAAGTGTTTTTGAATTTTACTTTTGCGTTTGTATGAGGAACTATCACTTTCTCGCTGTAAAGTCCAACAATAGTCACCCATCATATTCGGATTGAATCGACCTTGATATCGAGTTTCCATGATGGCAATTTCCTGGTGGAATCTTTCTCCATGCTCATCGCTGACTTCACCCAGGTTCTTTGGAAAGAAATCCAGGTGAGAATGAAAGAAATGTATCTTAAGTGACATTCGAACACCAAGCTCTTGGTAACTCTTCAGCATTTCGTCAACAAGCTCTTCATAATTTGGAGCTCTAAAATTTCCGAAGAAAGACTTTGTAAGAGCCACAAAGCTATCCCAAGCAGCCATTTCTAACTCTGATAGTGCATTTCTAAAGTCTTGGTCATTCAGTATAAGACGAATTTGGGGACCATTAAAAACACCTGCCTTTAATTTAGCATCAGATAAAATACCTTTGAACTTTGTCACCAAATAATGAAAACCATCACCATCTTGATCCATGGCTTTCACAAAGTTCTTCATTAATCCGAGTTTCAAGTGAAGTGGTGGTAAAAACACCTTTTCAGGGTCAACAAGACTTTTGTTAAGACAGTTAAACTTCCCAACTAAGTCTTTTGGTCTCTCTGGCCAATCCCTTTGTATATAATGTTTAGTGTCTGATCTGCTATCCCATAGACAAAGGAAACACATGTGCTTTGTGTAGCCTTGTTGCAATCCAAGAAGCAAAGAGATTACCTTTAGGTCTCCACAGATGTTCCATTGATGGATCTTATAGTCAACTGCAGACAACAGTGTCTTCATAGTTTCATAACTTTCACTCATTCCATGGGCGTGAGCAATTGGAACAGAAGGTAATTCGTTACCATTATGGAGAAGGACTGCCTTCAATGTATCCTTTCCAGAATCAATAAATAACCTCCACTCATCTTTTTCATAAGCATGAGACTTACAAAGATGTTCCATTAGTGACACAACATCATAGCAGTAACAAAGTTTGCCATCCATTTTGAAATACTGTGAGAGCTTCTCATGCCTTTGGCGGAAAGTGGTAGTGTGAACTCCTTCTTGCAGCAAATTCCATTGGTTGAGTCTGGATCCTAGTAGTTCACTTTTCTCTTTGGGTAGATTAAGGTCTCTTACAAGGTCATGCAACTCTTCTTGACTAATAAGATGGGGCTCCTTGCTCTCTACATCTTGAAAGTCAGTATCCATGCATTCACCATCTTCACTAGATTCTGACTCACTTTGGCTACCTAATGGAGGTTTGGGAACTGGTAACTCAGGACTATGAGGAACTGGTCTGTGAGCAGATGGCACATCTGGATACTTAATCTTAAATCGAGTTTTCACAGAATAACCTTTGGTATTAGTGAGGCAGAAGTAGCAGTCAGAAGAATGATCTTTGTGTTCACGCCAAACCATTGGTACAGCAAAAGGCATACCAGAAGGCCGTTTGCCATACATCCATTCATTCAAATGATTCACACAGGGTTTACATGCAATGTGAGGTGCCCATTTCTTGTCTTGATTACCAACAGGGCATTTAAAGTATAGTTTGTAGGCCTTTTTAACATTTTTTGTGATAGATTTTTTCAAGGTTTCAGGTGTAAAAACTCCACAGATGTAACAGAAAATATCTGAAGAATTAATGCATTTGCGACGTTCCATTCTTGATTAAGCACTCTCCTTTATAGAATAACATAGAGTAACATTCATAGAGTAACCTTCATAGAATAAGCAATCTGAAATAAAAAAAAACATTGTTTTAGTATTCGGCATAGTTTTGTGTTTATTGTATACATGTCATCACAAGATCAGAATATATATATATGATATATATATATATATATATTACTTTTTAACTATTATATAAATGCTTAATTGTATAATGCTTATTACTCTCCCTGTCTTTCATACACATCCGAACACACATATATACATATACATAAATACAAAGCAGTAAGCAGTCAAAATTAGTAAGAATCACTACACACTATGTCAGAACCATAAAACTTTTTAAATTTTGTTGACCAGTGTAATTAATCAATGATAGTTTATTATACTTGAGATACATTACCGATATTTATTGTTATTGCTGCTATTCTAATACTGTGAGTTTAACATGAATGTTGAATAAATAACCAAACTTTTATCATTGTGATGTCAAAAACTGACATCTGCACGAAATTCATGTCATTCCAGTATTTACAAAAGTTTCTAGAGCTTAAGTTTAATCCGTTTGAGAGGCGTTTTCTGACGGAAGTATAAATTAAAACGCTTCTTAGTTTCCAGCAGTTGTTGCTCATCGCCCTCTATTAATAAAATTGTCATCATCATCACCATCATCATCATCACCATCATCATCATCATCATCATCATCTTCATCATCATCACCTTTATCACCTTCGTCATCATTGATAGATGGATTCAGTAATAGATAAAGGTATCAATTATGTACCTGGTAACTGGTAATGTTTATCTAGTTTCATCCAACGACATTAATTTTTATATGATCATGCTTATATGTTTATTTTTAGTGTTTGTTGTATTCGAAATTTTAGCTAATTTATTTCGATTTATTCGTTTAGGACAATGGGGAAGGCCAACGGTGACTGCAGCTGGTGTAACTGGAATGCTGGTTGCTGTTTTGACTTCCATATTGGAATCTGTTGGCGATTATTACGCATGTGCAAGAATGTCAAGTACACCACCTCCTCCGAAACATGCAGTTAATCGTGGTATTGGTATTGAAGGTATAGGCTGTATCCTTAGTGGGGCATTTGGAGCCGGCATTGGTGTTACTTCATTTAGTGAAAACATTGCCGCTATTGGAATTACAAAGGTGGGATACTAGCGTATTTTTTTTAGTAGTCTAAAGCTACAAGGGGTTCAGATTTTTATGTATTTTTCAAGGCCATCTATGTAATAATAATGATGATAATAATAGTAATAATAATAATAATAATAATAGTAGTAGTAGTAGTAGTTGTTGTTGTTGTAGTAGTAGTAGTAGCAGTAGTAGTAGTGGTAGTAATAATAAAGATTATATTACTACTGTACAAATAATAATAGCTATGATCTGAATAATAATCTGCCCTTGACATGACATTAAACTGCGTCCGGTTGTGGAGTTTTGACGTGGGCAAATAAGGGTACCCTTTGCCACAACTACCTCCAGGTCACCCTTGTGCAAGATCTAGTATCTGTTAGCTTACCCCAAGCCCTTGAAGGTACCGAATTGGCATCCGGCAGTGTTCAGTTTGTTTCATAGATGGGGAGGTCTCTGAAGCCTTGTTGGCAATCTCCCTAGCGATGGTGTCATGATAAAAATACACGAGGGTAGGAAAACCAGATAAAAACGACCTCATTTTATGCGGAAATGCTATCTTCGTATCAAATAGAAAACAACCACATAAATGGGAGCGGATTGTCTGGTAAAGGTGCCGTGTGGGTCACGGGTACTTGGAGCACGCAGTCCGACCTAGGTTGTCATCTTACTAATGTAAATGTAAAAACTAAATAGACAAAAGAATTCAATAATATTGTCATGAAATGCTATTCAGAAACTGACACGAAAAGAAGAGGATTTCGTAAAAGGTTGTTGTTCATCTGGAATAATATTGGAATATCAGGACAACAAACTTGCTGACCAAGCATTGTGCATCAAAAGTCGAGCTTGGCTGTAAGAAGCTGAAATCCAGGAAATAAAGAGAGAGAAAACAGGGGAAAAACTGTACAAAAACATACAGATGATGTAGAGCAGCAAGACAAAGGAGAAGCAGCTGAAGAGACTACAGGAGTACAAGGAATTGTAGCAATGTACTGCACTGATGGAGAAAGAGAAATTTTACGGCAAATAGATAGAAAGTTAATTGGATCTGAAACTCACGAGCCAATAAATTTAAGGAACTTTGATCGGAAAAAAGTTAGGGAAAAGACTGAGATTGTAAACAAAGTTATTGTTAAAATATTTACAAACAACATTACTGAGACTAATTTCCTAATTCGAGCAGTAGCTGGTGTAGTAAATGATAATGTTGGGGCAAAGAAACTAGACAGACAGAACGAAATACCATGGTGGAAAAGAAGAATACAATGTCAGCTAACAAGACTAAGACCAGCAATCATTTATCATAAATCATGGTAAGCTATCACGCTCTCACAGGGCACTGGCCAAGTTTAAGCCCCTTTGTTTTCCTTCAGGTGATTTTCTTACGATTTGGGTTACTCTTTCTTGTACAGAGAACAATCTTAGGTGAACTTTTAGTTAGTTTGTGGGAAGCTGGTCTCGCTTATTTACCAGCTAAGAGGAAGAGTTAAAATCATTTTCATAGTATTGCCTTCTTGGCCTTACTGCTAGTATAGGCAACCTCTCTGCTCCTTACCTTTACCTTTATCTCCTTTACCACCGCGCGAAATATTTATTTGGAAGCTGAACAAATACAACCAACACACCAGTTTTGGAAACTTAAGATTTCATTTAGACCAACGCCCTCGTAACCCGTATTTTTATCCGTTGTATTTTTGTAAATTTCAGCCAATTTACTTGATTTTTTACATTTTACAATTTAGAACCTTATTTTTCCTTTGTATGCACAATAAAAACATACGCTCAAAAGCCAAGTTGTTAGCCCAACAGATTTTGAGTAAAACAAGGCTTTTACTCTGTATTAGGTAACATTTGTTTATATAATACCTCTATCTCTCGCTAGCTAACCTGTGCTATGTTTCTGTAACCATAATGCAACCCCCCTCCCCTCTTTATTCTTATCAAGGTTATTATTTGAATAACAATGCAAACTTAACTGATAAAACAACCTCTAGCTGTAACTTAACCTTTCCACAGAAATGTTAACGATTTATAGAGTAGACTATGCAAAGGATTGATCGATTTCTTGGGGATTTAGTGACTCAATCTGTGTCGGTTATGCAAACGCTTTATCGGCTTCTGAAGGACTCTCCAATACCTGTCTCTTCTACAAATCTAGTTGTGTTTCCGAGTCCGCTTACATACTAATACAACTTTNCCAATTTACTTGATTTTTTACATTTTACAATTTAGAACCTTATTTTTCCTTTGTATGCACAATAAAAACATACGCTCAAAAGCCAAGTTGTTAGCCCAACAGATTTTGAGTAAAACAAGGCTTTTACTCTGTATTAGGTAACATTTGTTTATATAATACCTCTATCTCTCGCTAGCTAACCTGTGCTATGTTTCTGTAACCATAATGCAACCCCCCTCCCCTCTTTATTCTTATCAAGGTTATTATTTGAATAACAATGCAAACTTAACTGATAAAACAACCTCTAGCTGTAACTTAACCTTTCCACAGAAATGTTAAAGATTTATAGAGTCGACTATGCAAAGGATTGATCGATTTCTTGGGGATTTAGTGACCCAATATGAGTCGGTTATGCAAACGATTTATCGGCTTCTGAAGGACTCTTCAATACAAATTATGAGAATGAACTCTTTCTTGAATCAGTATGAATCAATTAATCGAATCGGTATGGACAGCACTGGTACCCACAAAAATAAGTGTTGCGTAATAGTTAGGAATACCTTGCGAAATAGTAATAAAAGGTTTTGGAATATTAGGCTTGTGGGATTAAAGTGACAGGGTTAGTAGCAGGAAAAATAACTCTCCTTTTTGTTTGCTTTTTTCATCAAACAGGTTGCTAGCAGACGGGTAATTATGGTTGCGGGTATAACGATGACTTTATGTGGAATAATAGGAAAATTCGGTGCCCTCTTTACCACTTTGCCAACACCAGTCATTGGTGGTGTGTTCTTTGTACTTTTTGGTTTAATTACTTCAGTGGGCATTGCAAACCTTCAGCTCGTCAACATGAGCTTATCGAGAAACCTGACAATATACGGGTTCGCAGTTTTGGCTGGCTTGGGTATCCCACATTGGTTCAAAGCGAATTCTCATCTTATAAACACAGGTGGGTTTTTTCATGATTTTATACCTTTTCTGTGAAGGTCTTAAACTTTGAAATATGAGAATATGTTAACCTAAAATTAGTTTAAATTTTCTTTTTAAAATTATTCACTGTAGGCTTTTGTTAGACAAATTATATGTATATTTTTCGTGTGAATAATTAAGTGGGATAACACTATGGATGGTACATCCATTTTTTTCTTCCAATCTCGGAGTATAGATATATTCTTTAGACTTAGTGAAACACTTATGTAAATGCATCGCATACGAATAGATTGGAGCTAGACTGAGGTAGCTTAAGGGCTTCTTTTACAAATCGTATTATTGCATTATTTTTTAAAGCAGCGGCTGACGGTAACAAGAAAATCAGTTCTAAGTGGTGGGGGTTTCTAAACATTTTTTATTGGGAAAGTTATATCCTAATAGAGGAGGGAGGGGTTTTCCAGAGTGATCGAACAGGGTTTCCTAAGAAAAAAATTATTTAGGGGGAAGTTAAGGGGTTTCAGGATGTCTTGGAACCCCGTAGATCCGACCCTGCTCTTCTTCCGTCTTTCAATGAAACATGCAGCGTATATTCAGCTTTTTAATACAGGACTACTTGTATTTATGTTTCAGGCTAAGAGGACACCATAAAAGACGACAAACACAAAATTATACTATTTAGTATAGTTTAAATACAATTACGGTATAACGATTAGCCTGGAATGAGAAATCTTTGCTCGAGAGGAAGTCATTTGCTTTATAGAAAGTTGATACAAAATCTTTTGTTCAACCAATCGAAGGTTTCTCAGAGGGAATGATAGTAACTCAGAAAGTAGGTCAGGAAACCACGGAGAGACTAGAATTTTTCTGATGTCAATCCCATTAAGCTAAAGATGATAGATCTGCCAAAAATAGAACAGAATACCAAGCAAACCATTTTTTTTTCTTAATACCTGATTATTGAAACTGATTTGATTTATCATTCAGGAATAATTAAATGAGAATATTAAGAATTACTTTCATCTACTAGCTCTGTTCACAAGTATACGGCACATATTTTAAAACAATAACATCTTTTAATCTCAAAAATCTTTTGAAGGAAAAGCAGCCATCTTAAGCATGATTTTGGTGTCAACATTTTTCAAACTTAACATCGAGAGCTCTTTTAGTTAATATTCGAGACATTATTTTACTGTCATTGATGTCTACCTAACATGGCAATACGAATAATTGAGCTGTATAACCATCAACATTAATGTTTTGCGAAGCCCAAAAATGAAAATGCACATTTCATAGCTTATACCATCAAAACATACCTTAAATCATCCTTTGATGTTGATAAATTTCGCTTTTTTATAAAGATTAACATGTAACCTCATACAACTGTACCTCGATTTGTATACCAAGTGGGATCAGACTTCCACGAAATACTTAAAATAAGAGTATTTTCCATGGGTATGCAAATAATGAGCTCACAAGGGAAGTGAAGAAATCCCAAAGGGATTATCGTCTGTTCGTTTTGTTAAGACCATTTGTTTCTTCCATTTTTTTAAAACATAAATGCAAAGTGGGTTGTGGGTGACACTTGCATGGCCATAACATTATCAAAATATTAAATAAAGAAAGAGGATGGTTTAAAGAAGTTGTTTTATATTAATTTTCTCTCGATTGCATTAGGAAAATAAACGGTAGTCATATGAGAGAATTTTTGGTGATTAGAAATACGATGAACAAAGCAGACGATTACCTAGTCCACTGGTTTATGTTTTTTTTAAAGCAGATTTTTACCTTAATTGTTGTTAAGCCACCATTATCATATAGAAGACCACTTTCTGTTTATTATGATTGCTGCTGTTAGAGTGCAGAAATGCTCTGCCAGATTATTTAATCACAATGCTTATACAAGTTTTAAAGATCACATTCCGGGTTCCCTGGCATTTTTAGTTACCTTTTGATAATATTTGGTATTAATTTTTGTTGCAAGTGCTTATTGTAGTAGTAGGAGAAAAGAGAAGAGGGAAGCGAAGGTAGCAGCAGTAGTTGGACCTGACAATTCCAGAAGACCAGATCAGAAAGTTCCCTATTTCTTTCTTTAGTCACAGTAGTTTGAAAGGCAACGCACTGATTATTTCACAATAAGTAAGAACTTTTTCTCGACAACATACAGTTGATGGCCAGACAAAGATTTACCAAGCTGAAGAGTTTACTAGGGCATGGTTTTGCCTGCTTTCTTGGAGTTTCCAGCAACTTGGTGTACCTAATTATTATTATTATGGAAGTACTTCTTTACGTATGCGTTTTAGTACAATTACCTACTGGGCCATCCCAAAGACCTGGGGCAGATAAAGGTCCTATGAGACATGACAAGAATATTAAAGGGACGATTGACACATTACAAAGAGTATAAAAATACTTATGACAATGAAATAAAAACATCATTGGTACAAATCTTAAAAGACGATTGTCATATTACTACAAACTATGAAAACTATAAAGACTTTGTAAAAAGGCTCTAGGAAAAGACAAAAATGTTTATGACTTTTGCGGTATCAAATTGACAATGCTTTTCGAAGAATATGAGCAGTGTCTGTAAGGACAATTTTCTGGAGTTCTTGTACTCTATGCTCTTCAGGCATTTTCTCTTATGTCTTTGAGTCCCCTTCTTAATCATCCCTAGTGCCCCGACATTGACCGGAACAGTTCTAGCTTTGACGTTCAACATTTTTTGAATTTCTATCTCTAGGTCTTTATACTTGCTTAACTTTTCGAATTCTTTAACTGAAATGTTTTTATCACTAGGCATACTCATGTCAATTAATGTACACATTTTGTTTTTCCTATCTTTAATTATAATGTCAGGATGGTTGGCTTGAATCGTCCGATCAGTGTTGATCGTAAAGTCTCACAGAATAGAGGCATTTTCTCCTTCCGTGACTGGTAGTGGATGGTGTTCATACCAGTTGGGGTTGGTTTCAATACCAAAGTGTTTACATAAATTCCAGTGGAGATACTGCCCAACGTGGCGTTTGACATACTCATTTTGAGCAAGTACCGGGCATCCGTACACAAAGTGGTCTATTGTTTCCGTGTGCTGGTCACAGAACCGGCACTTGGGATCAGCTCCATTTTTCAGTTTGTTTGCTTGGTAATTTCGGGTAAACAAGCTTTGGTCCTGTGCTGCGATGATGAAGCCTTCTGTCTCTGCCTTTNTGGGATCAGCTCCATTTTTCAGTTTGTTTGCTTGGTAATTTCGGGTAAACAAGCTTTGGTCCTGTGCTGCGATGATGAAGCCTTCTGTCTCTGCCTTAAGTCCTGCACTCCTTAGCCACTGATGGACTGCATATTGATCTACATCAACGTCTTGGCTTCGGAGAGCATACTGTCCATGTAGAGCTTTCTGGCTCCAATGATCGTCAAGCTGTTTCTGTGCTTTCCTTTTAGCATTCATTTTAACTTTCCTCGCAGTTTCTGTGGCTTCATATCCATCTTCATCTTCTTTGGTTATTTCTACACCTAATTCGTTTTCAAATTTTTGGGATTCTTTGTAAACCGAGTGGATTTTTTTACTTTTTTCATGTCTGCTTACTAGATTTAACATCCAATCATCATTTGATTCAAGATATTGTTTCATTCCAATTGTCATGGTTTTATAAGACATTTCAAGTTGTATGAGTTCATGTCCCCCTTCGCAACTAGGCAAATAGAGACGATCAACATCTGCTTTGGGGTGAAGCATACCACTTGACGTGAATAGTTTTCTAGTTTTACAGTCCATACGTTTAATGTCAGGAGGGTTCCAGTTTATTATGTTGTAGCTGTATTGTACAACTGATACAGCAAGGGTGTTTATTGCTTCAATTCTATTTTTGAGTTAAGCTCGGTTTTAAGCACTAACCTAACTCTTCGATAGTATTCCTTACTGATTTTCTCCTTCATTCCAGCATGGTTAATCCCGTCGCCTTCATTAACTCCTAAATATCTGTTCATTTCCTCAGGGTCCAGTTCTCTAATTGTAGTGTCTGGGTCAAGATCTATGGATGGGGTTTTTGCTAGTCTTCCTCGTGAGAATGTAGCTTTTGCGCACTTATGGAGGCCGAATTTCATACAAATATCGTTACTAAACTGCCTAACGATAATTAGCAAACCTTCTAGTTGTTGATCAATTTTTGCCAAAAGTCATCCATATAGGAGAGGTGGTTAATCTGCTTGTCATAGATAGTGTAATCACAATTGGCTTTATTAAGTTCGCTGGACAAGGAGATAAGCTTTATGCAGAAGAGAAGATACCTCGGAGGAAAGATACCTCGGAAGATACCACGTTTGATTTTAATAGGTTAGTAATCCCAGCGTCATGGGTAAGGAAAAGAGAAGTGTTCCACTTTGACATACTTTTCTTTATAAAAATTGTAATTAGTGGTGAGATCTTGTACCTTTCAAGTCTTTTAATAATCCAATCATGTGGAACACTGTCAAAAGCTTTACGATAATTAAGGTCGTATCTAGAAAGACTTTATCAATAATATTGTATTTCCTTTAAACTTTCCTGCTTTTCCTAGTCTTCACGTCTGTTTCTTTCGTTAATTTATCAAGAATTGACATCTCTCCCCGCAAATACTCAATTTCCTTCTTTATTTACATTTTCCATTTTGGTTCCTTGTAAACTTGCTTTGGTTTATATTTTTTTCATATTAGTCCCTAGCTTTTGGGTGAAACCTTTTGCTGTTGAGTATATTAGATTTTTGATGGAGGTTACATCATTCTGGGTTTCATTAACTATCTCGCTTAGAGCAACGTTATAAAGCTTAATAGTAAAGTTTGTTTTTAAACAGAATGTTAACTTAGGCAGTGTGTCCCTCTTCAGTCTCTTCAGTCATTGCAAGTTCACGTTTTATGTCTTCACGGGCAACCTGTATCTTTTTTTATTTTTTTCAAAGAAATTATCAACAACCACAACCATGTGCACACAATTCTAACTCTTTCTTCATTAGTTCCTTCTCTCATTTCACTTATTCTATTCTCAATCAGTGCAGGTGTCAAATTTACTAGTTCAACTATAGATTCTCGTTTTTTGTGCCCAATATCAACCTCAGGTTCTACGGTACTTTCATTTCGAATTTCATCCCGTTATAGAAAATTTGCGCATCATTCAACCACTTATTTCTAAAAATATCTCGACGTACATTAGCAAGTTTATTAACATCGATGTTTTTCATGATTTCTTTTCCTACTATTTTTCTCCATTCTGAGTAGGTTTGTTCAGTCACGTTTCTCATAGGGTTCTTTTGAACGATGTAAAATGCTCTTAGAACATTGATATAATCCACTGTAGACCTTCTAACTTAGTTTTTTTGGACTTTGTAGGCATCACCGCAGGCTCAGGATTAGTGATATCCTGGTTCTGATTACCTTACAGATCATTCGTAGAGGAGGAGTTAGACTGATTCGTATACTTTTCGACCTCAGACTGGTCTCTTCCTGAGGGACGCGTCCCTTGTTGACCCGCGCGACGCACGAGGCGGTATGATTTACTTCTCGTTTTCATAACATATCTCAATGCATTTTAGCCTCACTGCTAAGGGGCTGGGTATTCCACGTCAAGTCACCACCTGCTATTTCCGGCCCACACGGATTTATTATTATTATTATTATTATTATTATTATTATATTATTATTATTATTATATATATATATTATGTGTTGTGATGTATTGCAATTTTTTTTATTGAAACAACTGGGATTTAGCATGAAATCAGCAAAAGCTATCCTGAGCCAGCGAAAGCTTTAGCCTAAATTTTTCAAATACATTCGAAAATTACTGTTCATTAAAAGCTGCTGTTAGTAAAATAATAAAATGTTCAGATCCAATTCAGTCTGAACTGGATTTGAACATCTCATCAACATCTTATTCAGAACTCTGTGGAAACATTCAGGTTTGTCTGATGCACAACAGCATAAAACTCAGCAACAGACTTCAAGAAGACCGTAGGATATCTGGGCTAAAATATTTTTTAGAAACTCTTCCTTTTGCGTTCCTGATAAAACTAAAACTATGTGACACTTGACTTCTGGTTGTTATGCATTTCTAAATATCTACTGAACTTTTCTTCAAGTCTTTGATGTTAGATACTTAGATAATATAATAGTATAAAAAGGAGGCTTATCTTCCAAGCTGAACGTCTTTCAGACAATCTGATTAAGACGTGGAAGGAGAGGGACAGAGTATTTCTTAAGTGTTGTAACTTTGCAGGAGCTTTATTATTTTTCATTTTTCTCGACCCTTCAATTCTAATGTGCAAAAGAATGTATATTATATTAAATTTATTTTATTTTCTAAAGTGTTGCTTATATTTAGGGTTTCTATGAGTTTTTTCTCAGCATCAGTAGGTAACGAGCTCATTGCACAATCTAATTTACAAGACATTTTTTATTCAAGCTACTATAACTTTTCATATTAAGACATCATATCCTTCTTTTCGTTTACATTTTAAGGAAACCTATTAAGTACGGAGTTACCTATTTTTTGTAAGTTGTATCATTACAAGTATACTGCTGGTTTTTTCCATCAATATTGTTTTTCACCTTTTTGATACCAAATCCGCCTTATTGAATATCCAATTTTTGTAGGTATCAAAGATTTGGATCAAATAATTATTGTTCTGCTGACCACTGAAATTACTGTCGGAGGTTTCATTGCATGCCTTCTTGACAATACTGCTCCTGGTGATCTGAAAGACAGAGGAATTTCTGGCAGTACATCTCAACCTACAGAAAATGATAGTGACGATAATGAAATATTTGTTTACAATCTTCCATTGCCACTCCATAGATTATTGAATGCAATACCTGTTTCACGATTTTTACCATTTTTACCACCAAAGTACAACCAAAACGAATGGAGGGTTTAGTATTTTTGGAGAAAATGCTAAAGGAAAGAGGAACAGACAACACTGTAAATTGTAAACTTTTGATATAACCTAAGAACATTTTTCACAGAGAGCGTAATATTTTTTTCCGTCTAACTATATTTTCCCGTAAACATTATGCTAAGAAGTGCCTTTGCAAAGGGTCTTTATTGAAGTCGTGCGGGATCTCGAAGCCAGATTACCATCCTGACTGCAAGCAATTTTGCTTTTGTGCAAGCTGGCAAAATATTTGCCACACCAAAAAACCAAATAAATATATCTTTAATTTTCTGCTATTCCACTGTCTGTTGAGCAACAAGTCCGAGGAGAGAGATGTTATGTTTTTAAGGTACATTTTTGGCAAAGAGTTTTTAACTTGGTGAGATATTCCAACAAAATCATTTTTTTAAAAAAAAGACAACTAACGAAAGACTCTGGAGACAAATATTACGGTACTTGCGAACAATTTAATCTCTCAAAAGAGTTTTTGGACCTCATAGATCTGGTAGGCCCCTACTCAGACAGTGCTGAAATATATATTCCTTGTAAAACACATACATCAAGTATATGTGAACATTTGTGGGTTTATTATTGATGCAATATGTCAACTCATTTCTATTAGCTAGATTTTTATCAGTAAAGAGTATGTGTATTGTTAACTTAATAAAGAGATGTTGAACTAGAAATTTTTACTTATTGTGTGTATAGTTGCGTTAAAACTTATTTAGGGTTCTTTTGTTCTGTATGTACGTTTTGTACGCGATTCGTACCCAACTGCCGATTTGGGACATTTGTTGTCAAAGTAAGCTGTGTAAATTAAAATAGAGGCCTCGCCAAAAGGAACGGTAGGCTAGGCTTATATTGTAAATTGGCCAGAAGCGAATGATTGGCAACAGCAAAAAGATTTGAATGAGTTGCATTAGAAAAACATACAGAAATATATGACTTGTATCTTACCTTAATGACTAGAACACTACTTAGCACTTAGATCCTTCCGTCCTGGACAGGACGTAGGGGAGTGACTGGGCGCCAACGGTCAAGATCAGGTGTGAGATTGATAGCATCATTTCACGTTAATTGTCGNGAAAGAGGAACAGACAACACTGTAAATTGTAAACTTTTGATATAACCTAAGAACATTTTTCACAGAGAGCGTAATATTTTTTTCCGTCTAACTATATTTTCCCGTAAACATTATGCTAAGAAGTGCCTTTGCAAAGGGTCTTTATTGAAGTCGTGCGGGATCTCGAAGCCAGATTACCATCCTGACTGCAAGCAATTTTGCTTTTGTGCAAGCTGGCAAAATATTTGCCACACCAAAAAACCAAATAAATATATCTTTAATTTTCTGCTATTCCACTGTCTGTTGAGCAACAAGTCCGAGGAGAGAGATGTTATGTTTTTAAGGTACATTTTTGGCAAAGAGTTTTTAACTTGGTGAGATATTCCAACAAAATCATTTTTTTAAAAAAAAGACAACTAACGAAAGACTCTGGAGACAAATATTACGGTACTTGCGAACAATTTAATCTCTCAAAAGAGTTTTTGGACCTCATAGATCTGGTAGGCCCCTACTCAGACAGTGCTGAAATATATATTCCTTGTAAAACACATACATCAAGTATATGTGAACATTTGTGGGTTTATTATTGATGCAATATGTCAACTCATTTCTATTAGCTAGATTTTTATCAGTAAAGAGTATGTGTATTGTTAACTTAATAAAGAGATGTTGAACTAGAAATTTTTACTTATTGTGTGTATAGTTGCGTTAAAACTTATTTAGGGTTCTTTTGTTCTGTATGTACGTTTTGTACGCGATTCGTACCCAACTGCCGATTTGGGACATTTGTTGTCAAAGTAAGCTGTGTAAATTAAAATAGAGGCCTCGCCAAAAGGAACGGTAGGCTAGGCTTATATTGTAAATTGGCCAGAAGCGAATGATTGGCAACAGCAAAAAGATTTGAATGAGTTGCATTAGAAAAACATACAGAAATATATGACTTGTATCTTACCTTAATGACTAGAACACTACTTAGCACTTAGATCCTTCCGTCCTGGACAGGACGTAGGGGAGTGACTGGGCGCCAACGGTCAAGATCAGGTGTGAGATTGATAGCATCATTTCACGTTAATTGTCGAGATTAGAACACAAGCTGATGCAGTGTTTTTACACACCCTTTCCATTGGAAGTTGGAATGTTATGTGACACGAATACTGAGTAGGCTTTTTAACTTGCAATCACTGGGTTTTGCAGCTGCCAAATTAACGCCACACACTCTCTGTAAGATTGTTTGTAACGGATGCCCATAACTTTTTTCTCAGATAATCCTCATGCCAAGGATTACCTACAAATCTTCTACTGAAGAAGAGGTGGAAATAAAATTATTTGAAAATCTTATCTCTTATATCTAAAAAACAAGGAAAGCGTTTTGATGTGGATAAGGTAAACGACCCAGAAGTTGCAAGCCTATTTGAATAAAAACGTGACAAATACTATAAATTGTTAAATATAAATACAGATATTGAACATCTATACAAAAACTTCAAAAGATGTCACTAATGAAATCACAGAGAAAACAGTCGGCTACCGAAGAAGAAAAAATGTAGAAGGTGTGCCCAAGAAAGTGGCGAGCCTGTGTAAGGATAGAAGAGAGGCTAGACTTACAGCATTAAAGAAACGTACTGTGGAAAACAGAACAGCGTGCTCGGTTCTTAATAAGGACGTTAAAAAAGAAGTTACGAAAACAAAGTCGTAGTGGTTTCAAAAAAGACTTGAGACTCTAGAAGACCAATTCCGACGAAATGACACTCATAACGTGGTCAAAACAGTACATGAATTGGAAGGGAAACCCAGAAAATCACTTTCTGTTGTTAAAGATGCAAATGGAAACAAACACTTTAAAACTGATGATGTTCTTGCACTGTGGAGAGAACATTTTGAAAAGCATTTGAACACCTCTTGAACTTGATGAAAATGCACTACTCATCTAACAGATTCAAATACCGATACGCTCAAGGGTTATATGATATTACTAAAGATGAAATACACACAGCGATTAAAATGATGAAAAAAGGAAGTCACCAGGATATGACCGAATGACAACAGAGACCATTATAGCCGGTGATAAAAAATGGTAGATATTCTGTATAAAGTCTTTAACTTGATTTGGACAACAGAAAAAACACCTGAAGATATTTCCAAAATAATTGTAATACCAATCTGAAAGAAAGGTGACAAGCTTATGATAGAGAACTACAAAGCCATCTCTCTTACCTCAATTCCAGGAAAAGTTTTCCTGTATATTCTCTTAGAAGGCTCGAAGAACAAAATAGAACTAAAGATGAAAGAGAGTCAATATGCAATTCGATCGGGAAGAGGTACAGTAGACGCAATTTTTATCGTTCGCCAAATAACTGAGAAGGCAAAAGAGAGCAAAATACCATTGCACTTCCACTTTATTGATTTCAAAACAGTTTTTGACACTGTCTGGAGAGCTGAGCTATGGAAAGTGCTAAAAGCAATCGGTGTACATCCCAAAATAATTAATATTATCAGATATATCTACGATAATACTTAATGTTGGGTAATAATTGATGAAAACTTTACCAACTGGTTTTAAAGTAAAGGTTGGTGTACGGCAAAGATGCATTCTTTCACCCACATTATTCAACCTGTTTCTTGAATTCGTAATGGATTATCCATCCAGCTTGATCCAATTCCTTCTTCGGTCAAATATGCCATCAGATGTGCGGTATGCAGATGATACCATGAAGATATCATTGATTTTCGAGAAACGTCAACTATCTACAAATGAACTTGAAAAAGCATGTAAAAATGGGGTCTGAAAGTAAACGCCAGCAAGTGCAAAGTAATGTCAAATGAAAATGAAAAAGAAGTAACTATCGGCGGTGAAAATATGGAAAAGGTTGACAGCTTTGTAGTTTTGTGTTCAGCTGTCCCAAACACAAGCGATGACATCAATAGAAGAATTGTGCTCGCATCATCGGCTTTCACCTACTAAAACTCTCCATCTGGAACAACAGACAACTCTCGAACTCTTTAAAGATGAGACTGGATTGTTTTCTGATCGTCCCCATTGCCATCTATGCCTCTAAAACCTGAACACTACGACTAGAAGATATGCAAAAACTGTTTTTGAAAATGACTGTCTTAGAACCATGCTCGGAAAAAGGCGTATTGACAAAGTGAGAAAGAGCACCACTAGAAAACACTCAGCTGTAAAACAACAATTACCGAAATGGTAAAGAAAAAAAGACTTGTTTGGTTTGGTCACGTCATCAGACGAGGTGATGCAAGTAACATGCATTGTGTCTACAAAGAAGAATTTGATGGGAAAAGCCTACGGATAGACCCCCAAAGGGATGGAAAGACCAAATACGAGAGGATTTCAACATGCCTCTTCCTAGAATTGGAATAATGGCTGCTAATCGAGATCAATGGAAAGAAAGTCTTAAAAGAAATGTGCAAGGATCTTAGAAGTTTATGCAATAAAGTCAAAGTCAGGTCGTATCTCTCACAACCAGTTGTACCATCATCAAATACGAATAGCACAGAGCAGCCAAATTAATTTTTATCGTTAACACTAAGCATCACATATTTTGCTCCTAGAATGAGATTGTAACCTCTTTATAAGATATGATGTGCGGATTTAAAATACTGGTTACATTTGAAAACCCATTTTTCCAAGGTCAAATATTTTCTGACTCCTTCAGGATTATTTCCATATGCTGACTAAAGTAAAAAGTTAGTACTTCTGAAGTACTACTGATTTTCTTAAGTCAGGTCTGGATTGATTAGCACTGTCGTACAAATGAGAAAACCACTAAGGGCCGTAGGTTACGATTTTTCTCTAAAATTGACATATCCTATGCATTACATCTTACCTGGTTTTAATTCATTAGCCCTACCTGCAATGTAATTGTGGCAAAATCATGCATGTAATTCATTTCGCATGCTTTTTGGAGCACTCCATTCCATCGTATTTGGTTACTAGAGGTTTTGAAAATCCAATTTGGATGGAAGACTTGAATTTTTTTGTAGGAGGCTTCCTGATTTTGGTAATATAAAGGTTAATCCTATTTCTGACAAAACTATTTTGTTACTTTATTGTATTTATGTATTTATTTGTTCTTTCTATTTTTATCTCGCAAGTATGCTAAATTAGGGGTTTTAAATTGATTTTATTTGAAAATAAAGATTTCTGTGGTTTATGATACTGCATTTAGTTGAGGGGTATATTCATTGCAATTAAAATATAGTTGTATCTGACTTTGGTTTTACTTTGTAGGTATTCATGTACAAGCAATCAATCGTAGTCGTAATCTAACTTAATTCACAAGTTAGTTATTGAAACCAGTTGTATTTTACTACTGAATAGTGATAATAATAATAATAATAATAATAATAATAATAATAATGGAAACTTTTTATTTTTTCATCTGAACATATACAATTACAAACCTCACTAATCAAGGTAGTTTGCATTGGCTTGCCTATTTAACAAAATCAAAATTAAATATTTTACTAACAAAATCAATAAAGCGACAATAGTTCAGGGCTGGTCCATGGTTTATTTCTACGACAGAATATGTAGTATGTGGTGCGAATGATTATGTTGGAAAGTTTGGTTGAAAGAAAGCGCTCGTGTTTGTTGTCGATGTTCAAAGCGTTGCACATTTTACTGAAAGTAATACAAGATTTACCGAATATACCTAAAGAGCTCATGGAGAGATTTACGAAACTAACTTTCGAAAAGCTGGATTGTAAATCACGAATTAAAGAACGATATTTTTCGTATTTGCGAGAAGAATTTTTATCCAGGTTTGTTTTATACCCCACCGTCAATTCAAGAATGTATAGCTGTTGTTGTGGAGTAACTAAGAGCAAATCAGGCCTCAAGGCATCTCCAGTTATAATACATGGCGATAAGAATCCACAGATATCAGCATATATTGTACAGCCTTCAAGAGATTTGAGAGTACCTGCTAAAAACTGTTGTAATAATAATAATAATAATAATAATAAATCAGCTACTGGCGCGGAATATCCAGCGCCTTGGAAGTGAGGCTAAAACGCAATCTTTGTTAAATGAAAAACAGAAGTAAATCATACTGCCTCGTCCATCGCGCAGATCAACAAGGGACGCCTCCCTCAGGGCTAGGCCAGCTGAGGTCGAAAAGTCTGCTACTGAGCCTAGCTCGTTCCCTAACGAAGGCTAGCATGGTCACCAGGAAGTGAAAAATCCCACCCCTGGCCCTGCTAGATCACCACCTAGGAACACTTAAAAGGAAAAAAGGAGAAGATGGACAAGGGAAGAGTACAAGGAAGGTATGTATTGCTTTTATTTTGCACTTGAAAATCCAGAGATAATAACACTGAAGATACTTTTATTCTCTGGTGTATGCGTAATAGTAATTGTGAAGAAATTGAAAATTGTGATACTAAAAAACTGGCAAATGTCAGAAATATATTATGCGTGAAAATAAATTGACAGACGTTGAACTTTCTCAGATTGAAGTAACGGTTTTGAATGATGTTAGAATAAATGTCAAAAGAGAACTTGAATATGATACACAGGATGATACAAAGAATGCTGATATTGATGTTGATGTGATTGTTAGAAGCGGAGGTGAAGTTGAAAGTCAGAATGTTTGCGATAGAGATCAGGAGGTGGAAAATGAAAGGTTGCAGGAAGTAAATGCAGAAGAACTAGAGGCAATAACAGCAGAAGACGTCTTGAAAAAATTTTGTAGAGCACGGCACAGAGATTCGTCACTCTTTCAAATACAAACACATCTTCAAACTACGAAATATTGCACTACATCAAATCTGTAACGAGCTTAGCACAGACCCGACTGCGGTAAACCAACTAATTTGTGTTAACGGGTTAAGTACTATAATAAAAATGTGGTGTTTTGACCAAAAGAAAAAGAATTAACACTATGAAACCGAATAAGCCAAAGTGACAGGTGAAGCTTGATTAGGAAATTGTAAAATACTGACAAGAAATCTCTAGACTAGAAGAAATGCATAAAAGATAAGAAATTAAGATCTGGAAAGGCCAAAAAGTTGCAAGGAAATTCAAATTTGTAGACAAAAACCATATTCCCGCCATTAAGGAAGAGTTAAAAATCTCCGTTTTACTGCCCAATGTTTACGCAGGTTCGTTAAACGCAATAAGTTCTATAGGCAAAACAAAATATTTAAAACTGATACCAAAAAGTTTTATCGTGAAATTGGTAAATCTGAAATTTGTGTGGATGAAATATCATCAAAAGAAGAGGTTCGTAGTTTTTGGAATAACATCTAGGGAAATGACAAAGGATTTAATGAAAATAATGTATTGTTAGAACATCTGCAAGATTCCACTAAAGACATTTCCGAACAAACATGGGAGAACTCCACTGTTGAAGAAATTAAAAAAGCTCTCAAGAAATCTCACAAGTGGAAATCTCCCGGTAGTGATCAAATTCCCAACCTAGGGCTCCATACTCTCCATGCAGCCCACTCGAAACTAGCTCACAACTTTAACTGAATATTAACAGAACCAGACTCGACACTTGAATAGTTTTGTTCCGGCACAACTTACCTGCTTGGTAAAAATAATGATACTGGTAACCCTAGGAAGCACAGACCTACCTCTTACCTGCCTAACAACAACGTATAAGCTGCTAACTTCTATCCTTACCGAGAGAACTTACACTCACCCGGAGGACCATGACATCTTGCCCCTTTGAGCAAAAGCGTTTTCGGAAAAGCTCTTACGGCTATAAAGACTAGCTATTGATCAATAAAATGATATTAGAAAATGCAAAGTCAAAGCACAAACATTTAAGTACTGTTCTTGTAGAGGAAATGCCATCGAAGGAACGGATCACCGAATTTTGGAATACCATCTGGGGTAATGAGAAAGGACACAATGAAAATGCTAAATGGATAAGAGACTTGGAAAGTAATTCTACTGACATCTCTGAACAACAATGGGATGATATAAGCGTCGATGAGATTACTAAAGCGCTAAAACAGTCGCATAAATGGAAATCGCCTGGAATTGACCAAGTTCCAAATTTCTGGTGAAACACTTTAAACTCTTCTCACTCTAAGCTGGCTTCGAATTTTAATAGATTGATGACGGAAACAAATTCTACACCTAAATGGTTCTATCAAGGCACTACCTATTTACTTGCAAAAAGTAATGACACTGCAAACTCCCAAAACTACCGTCCCATTATTTGTTTGTAGACCTCCTAAAAGTTGTTGACATCTATATTATCTGAAAGAACATATACACACATGGAGGAAAATAACATCTTTCCGATAGAGCAAAAGGGCTGCAAGAAAGGTTCCTATGGCTGCAAAGATCATCTTCTTATAAATAAAATGATATTGGAAAGTGCGAAATCAAAACATTGAAACTTGAGTACTGCATGGATCGATTATAAGAAAGCCTTTGACAGTGTTCCTCACTCGTGGATATTGCGTTGTCTTGAACTGTTTAAAGTATCCCCTACCCTTATTAATTTTCTTAAAACATCTATGAAACTATGGGAAACCAATCTTCTTCTTTCTCACCCTAATGGTGTCTTATTTTCCCTTGGTATGCGAATCAAAAGTGGAATTTTTCAGGGTGACTCTCTATCTCACCTACTATTTTGTATGGCTCTGATACCTTTATCTCGATTATTGAACGAAACAGCTTATGGATACAAAATCGATAAAAGTAAAATAAATCATCTCTTTTACATGGATGATCTGAAACTTTATGCCTGTAATGATGGAGAACCTGAAGGACTGTTGAAAACATTAAAAGCGTTTAGTGATGACATAGGAATGGAATTTGGGTTGGACAAATGTGCAAAAGCCACATTTAAGCGCGGAAAGTTAGTTAACACCAACAACATTGAACTTGATGGCGACACAGTTATCATGTAACTCGACCAAGAGAAGACGTACAAATACCTAGGAGTCAACGAAGGAGATGGAATACAACACTCACAAATGAAAGAGAAGATCAGAAAAGAGTGTATACGCAGAGTTCGGTCGATCTTGAAAACAGAATTGAACTCAAAAAATAGAATAACAGCAATCAACACACTAGCGATACCAGTAGTAACATATAGTTTTAACATCATCAATTGGAACCTTAGTGACCTCCAAAGACTAGACGCCAAAATTAGAAAACAGTTTACTTGTTACAGGATGTACCACCCAAAATCGGACATAGACCGGTTATATATTCCTAGGGTAAAAGGAGGTAGAGGATTGATACAGTTAGAGCTCTCATATAAAACTTCAACTATAGGACTTTCTCAGTACTTGGACAATGCTGACGATTGGAAGCTCCAATTGGTGAATGTGCATGAAAACTCAAAGAAACTCCACTCTGTTGTCAAAGAATCCCACAAATTTTCTCGGGAACTAAATCTTGAAATTGAAAACGACAATCTTACAACACCGACAAAGATTGCCAGTGAAGCAAAGAAAAAAGCTAAAAATTTAGTGTTAAAACATCTCGAATCACGGTGGCAAGAAAAGCCTCTCCATGGACAGTTCGCAGCTCGGGTCAATAATGCTGATGTAGATGCCATTGCAACCCACCAGTGGCTCCGAAACTCTGGACTAAAAGCGGAAACGGAAGGCTTTATTCTTGCTGCCAAGGATCAAAGCTTATTAACAAGAAATTATCAGGCAAATGTCTTGCACAATGGTGCAGATCCAAAATGTAGATTTTGCGAAGAAAATGTGGAAACAACTGACCACCTTGTCTCTGGTTGTTCTATTTTTAACTCCAGGGGAGTATAAAAACAGACACAACAGAATTGGACAATACTTGCATTGGAAAATCTGCAACCACTTTTCTATAAACACTAATACTAACTGGTATGAACACCATCCCGAACCTGTTACAGAGGGACAAAATTTTATAATTCTCTGGGACTTCCTAATCCATACTGATCGCACGATACAGGCCAACCGCCCTGATATAGTCATTAAGGATAGGAAAAACAACACCTACCTCCTCGTGGACATGAGCGTACCATCAGATATAAATGTCTCCGCCAAAGTGTTTGAAAAACTTGCAAAATATAACGATCTTGAAATTGAAATTGAAAAGATGTGGCACCTAAAAACTAGAACTGTTCCTGTAGTGATAGGTGCTTTGGGCCTGATAAAGAAAGGGACTAGTGAAAACCTTAAGAAAATTCCAGGAAACCCTTCTCTTCATGAAATTCAAAAAATAGTATTAAATAGTACAGCGCATGTACTACGAAGGGCGCTCACTATCTAGAAATTGACGTCTTCACCACCTTCTCACCTTTTTTGTATATATTTGTGTCTTGTAATTGTGTAGCTGATGTTCGTGAATTGTCCTGAATAATACCTATATACCTAGTTATACTTTATTTATAGATTTTTTTAAATTGAATATTTTATTATTATTCTCTCTTTTCACAAAAAACCCCTTTCTATTTCACTCACCCTAGGTCGCTGGTAGTGACCCGGTGTTTGATCTTACACAACAATTAAAAGAGAAAATTTTTTCATAATAATTTTTTTTTTCTTCAAAAAAACCTCCAGTTGGTAAACAATTTACTGGGTGTGTAAGTTCGATTTGAGTCTCGGATTATTCCCTAATCTTAGAGGTTCAAAACATCTCTCAAAATTCTGGCAGTACTTGTGATTGCTGATATTTGTATACTACCGCTTATATCAGGAAGGTCTAATTCTTTCAAATACTTTTCAAGTTCGAATGGAATCGTTCCAAGAGCCCCGACAATTATCGGGACTATTGAAGTCTCAACTTTCTGCTCTACACGAATGACACCAGCCAGGTCA